>OZ035827.1:30159731-30465839 GCA_964034765.1 Knipowitschia caucasica
CGAGCTTTGTCGGGCGAAATCCGCTATGGAGGGCATGGACTTGGACCTAGACCAAGAGCTGATGCAGAAGTTTAGCTGCATGGGCACGACAGACAAAGACATACTGATCTCCGAGTTTCAGAGGCTGCTGGGCTTCCAGCTCAACCCCGCGGGATGCGCCTTCTTCCTGGACATGACCAACTGGTGAGTCCCTGGTCTGTGTGGCCTACGGAGCTGCTCATGGAAGTTTCCCCAAGAGTCGAGTGTTTTTAGTGGTGTTGCTTCTGCTCAAACGCACTGTTAGACAAAGAGGGAAGTTTATTATTTCTCCTTGGCTCATGTCTAGAGTGTGTTCTTTGCAATAGTGTCCGGGTCCATTGAAAGCTAACGACGCGGTAGTAACCAGACTCAGAGCTAGCGTTAGCTCAGGCAGACGAGTGCTGCAGTCTCCCTTTAGCTGTTACATCATTATAGTCACCCGAATCACTGAGATTAATGTCCATCTCTCATCTCATTTTACAGTGAAGGCATTTAAGTTTTAACAACTATGTTTTATTCTATTCAAATAACAACAGGGCCGCGACTTTCATGGTATCCTCAGGTCACTCAGCCAACAGCAAACGCCTTGATTTGACGTTAATTGTCAATAAAATTATCCATTAAGGTTCTAATATCTCGCATTGTTTACGTAGGGTGTATATTACTAATTCCGTGGCTTTCAAATGCAGTCTGTGGGATACATAGTCTACGTACACTGTTATTACATAACAGGAGCATGGCGGATGATTCAAGAGCTAGAAAATACTTGATCTGTTAATCACTGATTCCGAGTTAGTTTGTTAGTTGTTTCTTTGGTTTTTCAATTTTCCTCATTGTAAATTGCCAAACCTGACAATTTACATGTGGACATTGAAAATTTATGTTTTAGATTTGTATTTATCATATCAATGAATTCGTTCGTATTTAGTAGAAGAAATCACATTATTCTTATGTGTAATGCTTAGATATTGAATTAGACTGAATTGTGTGGAGGCAGTGCTGTCCGTAGTAAAGTCACGTGACATATTCTGCAGCCCTTAGCTAAAAATAAACCTCAGCTTTGCTTTCTACTGTAAATGGCCACCATGTCACGTGAATCTGCTTCACCTGATTTAATCTTCTCATTAAATACTTTTCTTTTCTTGTAACCAGGAACCTACAGGCTGCTATCGGAGCATACTATGACTTTGAAAGTCCTAACATCAGTGCACCATGTATGTCGTTGGTAAAAGATGTGACCATTGGTGAGGGTGAATCCATTCCTCCGGACACACCCTTCATTAAAACCTGGAGGATACAGAACACAGGTGGGTGTGCTCTCGCATTGCAACACAATGAGTTAATTTGATGTGATTTGTATCATTCTACTGCATTGTCCTTGTGTCCTCAGGCCCTGAGTCATGGCCTCCTGGAGTGTGCCTAAAGTATGTGGGAGGAGACCAGTTTGGTCATGTAAATATGATGATGGTGCGCTCTCTAAATCCTCAAGAAATAGTGGACATCAGTGTCCAGATGCAGAGCCCTTCGTCTCCAGGCATGTACCAAGGCCAGTGGAGAATGTGCACTGCCACAGGACTTTACTTTGGAGGTGAGACAAGCAAGTTTCTTGTGCAGAAACAATGACATTTCTGTCATTTTGGAACACTATTCATCCATCCATCCAGGGACATGTGTGTATGTATATGTATATATATATATATATATATATATATATAATGAGAGAGAGTTTTGTGTTTATTGTATGAATGAATCTTCTCAAATCTTGGGTATTACGGCTTCACTTACCATTTGAAAGAGCCCCTTGGCCCCCCCAATGCCAAATCCCATTTTTCATGAACAGTTTATTATATATTTAGACCAAACACAAAGGCACACACATACATGATTTATAAGATGTAACCGCAGAAATGTGTAATATTTATCATCAAACGCTTGTAGATTTAATCTAAAATACAATAACTGGGTATTTTCTAGTTATAGAACTTTTTGCCAGAACATAGAAAAGGTTTTTATGTTTGACATCAATCATGTTTTGCTCTTTTATACTGATTGCCCCATTTGTATTGGTAACTACTATTTTGAGGCGTATTGACAGGTCCATTAGACTATCCTTAATATTCCCTTGAGGCCTACACAGCCAGTAATCCATAGTCCATATTAGCTGTAAGGGCATCTTGTGGCGAGTAAAATTATATGTCCGTCAATAATGTAGACGATACTGCTGAACTTTCACACACACCGCCTGTCGTGTCTGAAAAACCAACTGGAAGAGGGAGCCACATTAGAACTAAAGATCATTAAATCTGATTTTGTAAGATAATGTTGTCATTATGCTTATAGTGAATAGTTCTGAAGTTCAGCCTGCCCTTTAAATTGTTGACCATTCCTTTCCTGATGAGATTTTTTCTTTACAGACGTCATTTGGGTGATATTGGGTGTAGAAGTCGGCGGTCTTCTCGGGGTCACGCAGCAGCTCTCGTCTTTCCAGGCAGAGTTCAACACTCAGCCACATCGAAACCTGGAAGATTACAACCCTTTTGCTTCGCCACAGAAGGGAAAATGTGTGAATGGCAACAACAGCAGTCTCCTCGACAACAGAGAGCTCTCACAACCACTGCAAGATCAGAATGGACTTTCACACCCCTCGGTGGATTTAGTAGCAAATAATCTGCAAAGCAATCTATCGTTAGTCTCTTCAAACCAGGTAAGAAAGGACTGCAGAGCGACTGGCCGAGCAAGTTCCGCTTGTTCGGGCCTAAAACAAATGAGTCACTCTCAAGTATCCCCCTCACCCATTCCTCTTTGTCATGCACGTGAGGGACAAAGGGGCACAATTCACTCCTGAGGTGAGGTTGAGGGGCAGGGCTACACCCCCCAAACAGATGGATTCAGCATGCAAACATATGGCAAAGGAGTAGGGGGAGTTTCACACTTTAATGTGAATTAGAAGCAGATTTTGAACAGAAGGACCTTTTAAAAAAGTAGTAAAAACCTGTGCTCAGTTAGAAATGTTGGACTACATATTAAAGCAGTGTTTAAAGACGTGAACGTTTGCCACTGATCGTGTTACATGTTTTGTCAAGCAAAGCCTAATGAACAATAATGCGTGCAAAGATGTAGAGATTTGGGATTGTGTCACAGCAGAAGACAAGTTTGATTGTTACACCGGTTTTCATGGCGTGATCATTTTATACCATGGCAAAAACACAGCAGCTCCCTTCAGAATACTACTAGATATGTTTTCTTCGACCTTCAGACCAAAACATTAAGTGGATATGTACATCTGTTGTAATGACCAGCTCAGTTTTATCATAATTGCACTCAAGTCTCTCAAAAGATCCACAGGATAATGGGAAGATGGAGGGGTACAAAAGAGAATTGAGATTGGAAGAGGAGTCACTGTTATTAGACAAACTTGTCAGGGTCAGGAGATCGTTTGACAGTTTGATGTTTGTTTTCACAATGTGAATGAGGTTTTTTTAGTGGTTCAAAATAATGTATTAACTGAGGCCTCTCAACATATACTTTCTACATACATCAAAATATAAATTTTTATGTAGTATTTGAGTTACACATTGAGTAGTTTTGAAAAGTCACTCATGTCTGATCTATTATATTGTTATACTTGGACTTGACTTGATATCTGATAAAACAAAACACACATTATCCTGTGTAGACTGTATGGACAATCAGATATTAGCCCTTTCGGTACCAATGTAGCAAAATTACGTCATGAGCCCCTGAGAGTGTTTGTCTCTTTCTCTTATTGATGGGGGGGCATGTATAGTATAATATAGCAAGAAAGTAATTTCTGGAGTAGCCGATCATTTGTACAATTCATTCAACATTTAAATTCATAGATGGTATTGTGAATGTTATGATCTCAATGGTTCCTTCCAGTTAACCGAAGTGATTTCTGCAGATTCTAAACATTAAATGAGGTAGAACATTGGGTTTGACAAACATCCTCTACCCCTATAGTGACAACAGTGTTTTTATGTCCGTTGTGTTTATGTTGCAGAGACACATGAGGTATCTCTGAGTCTAACTAACATGACTCCTCTCTTGTCCACAGGGTTTACAGGAGCCCTTCTCCTCCGGCCAATCTTAAACCATGGATGAAGTGACGTGAAACACGGGGCTGGTGGAGTCATTCAGAACTAAATTTATGCAAACGTCAGTGTTCACCAGGACTGACCCGACAGCGTGCAGCTCCCCCAGGCCCACACCCACAGTTTGCACGAGCGAATGCTACACTCATAAACGAGTGCTTTTGAGTGATTACTTTTCTCTGGATTTTTTTTAGTTGTGAGTCGAATGACGGTGGAAACGTGTAATTGTAAAATATGTAAACAGTATGTGTGCATCTTTAAAACCTTAGGAGGAAAGCCATTTATTTTTGCCAATTGATTCTTAAATCTCAGCTTTCATATTTGACATATTTATTTTTACCTTTTCCTTTGAATTTTATTGGATCATGATACTCATATAAAGATAATGGTGGTGATAATCCAATATTTTATTCATTTTTGATTCTTCTATGGTTTTATCACTGCTTTTGCATAAGTAGTTTTCATTTATTGGTACGTCTTAAGTCGGTAAAAGATCAAAAATAGGATTTGCATATCAGCATTTTTCTCCCATTATATAACACATTCAATAATATTTTTTGTTTCAGTTCATGGTATAGTAATAAAATAATAACGTACGTTTTCATATGCCTATTTAGCAACAGCAAATCACATTCGTTCATCACTATCTCTCCGAGCATAAGGCAGTATTAAATACATCAGAAATACTATCTATAAACACATAGTCTACCATTTTTTTCAAATCAACATTTTGGCCAAGCATTCATTCTTTAACTGTCTTTATCCTACACTGGCCTTTGGAATTATAAGATTTCATTTTAATTTGAATGTATGTGGAATGTAGGCGATAACATTGTTTATCAGAATGGCCTTTTATAATTGTCTTGTGTATATTTCAAACAAAGTCCAAATAAACTATAAAATAAATATCTGCACTATTTTTAAGTTACAGTCCTCCATACGCTCGAAACAGAAAAGCTGTTTACGCTGAAAACCTAAAAACCAAATAAAACAAACGCCCTGGTATAAGATAATTCAGACTACATCCAAAACAGGTCAATGACAAACTGCAGAATAAATCGGTTGTTTCTTTTCGTGTGAGAGCGGATGGGTGAAGACATATGAAAGCTTTTCCTGTATGTTTGTATGATTAAATTATCCCTCAAAACTTAATATCTGTGCTTTTGTTCTGTCACAATGGAAGGAATGCATTCGGGATGCGGCGTAATCCCTCATATTTTACAGGTGACACTCAATTTATATATTCAATTTTGAAAAAGTGACATATGCCAAGCTTTTGTTATAATTTTGATAATAATGGCAGTTATAATTACAGGCAACACCTTCAGGCCTTTCAGTGTGGAGTTTGCATGTTCTCCCTGTGCCTGTGTTGGTAGTTAATTTTCTGAGTTTCACCTATAAAGTGTGTGAATTCTACAATATTGTATGGTTCCAAATACAAGTATCTAGTGTATCTTTAAGACCTCCTTTAAAACCATAGACCCAGGCTTTAGAGAAGGTCTTAAAGAAACACTAACCATAGGATTAGACAGAACACCTACAAAATACATCTTTCAGATCAATCCCATGTGCTGCTAATACCACACAAAAAATAATTGTATTGATGTAATCTTTAGTTGTAAGAGTACTTACTTGTGTATTTATGTAGAGCCAAAATGATAACAACCATGGTTTCAAAGGGAGTTACAGATATTTTGATTTACAAACAGCAAATACAAAAAAATCAAACAATTGGAGCACATAAGACAAGAGGTCCACAGGATAACCGGGGCAGCAATGTTCATAAATGTCCTGGGTCATGCCTTGCCCATTAGACCCTCCTTTATCCCAACGTGTTTTGTATTAGTCGTACGTTTTAATGGATCATTTTTCATTTGAAAGTGTTTTTGATGAATTTAACAATCAGAAACTGAAGCTAACGTCTTCAGTTTTTTTGAATACATAATTGGACCTCAAAGTTCCAAACCCTGCATCTGAGCGTGCGTCTGTTTACTTTACATCTATTAGCAGTGCCTGCAGTCAGTATGAAGCCGCAGAGCAGCCTATATTGGACACACCTTTCTCTCTTCACTCATACTTTCACTTCAGTTATTTTGTTTCAAACTAATTTGAGAGCTCAGAGGAAACTCCTGCTCATCAAGAGTCTGACTGAGGATCGGCTGCACATCCACCTGCAGGTCCAAAAGGAGCAGGTCCAAGAGAAGCAGGTCCAAGAGAAGCAGGTCCAAGAGAAGCAGGTAAGACTGAGCTGGGCCATGATTCATTTGAGTAGAAGATCAGAATTTCGAAATCTCTCCTCCTCAGTGGTTGATCACTGGTACTTTATCCACAAGCTCATATTTCAACAATTCAATACTGAACAATAGAGCATTTTGAAGTTACCCGTTATCATCCAAAACCCCAAACAAAAGAGCCATCAAACCGCAGCCACTACAATGTTTTGCTTTTATAATGTATGCATGAGATTTATATAACGGTTTAAAAGCATTCTTCATTCACTTTGTGTGTTGTTAAGACACTGCTGTAGCCACAGCTGCCCTGGGGTAGACTGACTGCTAGTCACACATACACTAGACATACTTGGCAATGTAAGTGAAGTGTCTTGCCCAGCGACACAACAATAGTTTGACCCTATGGTGCATCTACCCCAATGGCACCTGGTCTTCCCAGAGCTCTTCCTTCAGAGTATTAACTACTCTGTTAAACTTCTGAGATATGGAAAGATCAGGCTTCTTTCATCTCTGATTTTAACTTAAACATTTTAGAGATTATACATTAATTTACTGCATGAGAAGGATGAGGGCTCTAATGCAGGGCATCCTGGGTAACTCCAGACACCCTCTGCATGGCCGCTCAGAGGAGTAATCGAAGCAACAGGCTCCTATCACTGTGCTGCCGAACAGAACGTTTTAGGAGATCCTTTGTTCCTTCGGCTGTCAGACTGTACAACAAACCTGGATGAGTTCAAAATATGAACCATTGTTTGGTAGTTAGAAATGTTTATAATTGATTTACTTTACTTATGTTTATATGGATGTAGGCGACAGTAGCTCAGTTGGTAGAGCATTGGCCTTTGAGCCCGAGGGTCGTAGGTTCGAGCCCGACTTTCTCCATCGACTCCCACTGTCTGCTGTCGTTGTGTCCTTGGCAAGACACTTAACCTCTGGGAACACCAGCCACAGTGGGGCGGCTGCGGCTGTAAAGTGCCAAACTGCCGTTGTGTCCTTAGGCAAGACACTTTACCCCCATTGCCTAGAATGAGTCTGGTGAGTGAGTGAATGGTTGGTGGTGGTCTGAGGGGCCGATGGCACATACTGGTTGCCTCACTTCTGTCAGTGTGCCCCAGGGCAGCTGTGGCTACAGTAGTAGTTTATCACCACCGTGTATGGAGTGAAAGAATAATGACCTGTGAAGCGTCTTTGAGTGTCCAAAAAAGCGCTATATAAAACCGATGCATTATTATTATGTGTTTTCTGCAGTTGGACACTTGAATTTCTCCTACGGGGATCAATAATCTATCATCTATCTATCTATTCATTTATCTTTTTTGTTTAAGATAAGATAAGATTGGCTTTGTTGATCTCACTCTGGAGAAATGTACATGCCACATTTGTCACCGATAGAATCACTCAGATTGTGCAAAAGACAGAAGTGTGCAAATTATTTACAATACATTTAAGTTATTTAGGTGTCTTCTGCTTCTGCCATGGAGATGACTTTTTTTGGGTGTACCTCAGTATGATTTAATACAGTATATTTTACACTTTCCAATGTATTACTGCAAAAAAAAACTAAACTCAATGGCTCGGCTTGCCTCACCACAGATATGACCTGTTAACAGGTAAAACAAGGCATTTGATGTAGATTAAAACGTTTAATGCCAAACTGGAAAACACTCATTTTATTTAGTATAGCCCTAAATCACAACAGTAGTTGTTTCGGGGACTTCATAAAGTCGTCAAATCAAACCGAACGAAAACATGAAATGCAGTAATAGCGAACACATAGGAGCCATTGGTCCATAGGGAACGGGATGACCATGTCCATAAATGTTGATAAATGTCCCGGATCGTCTCTGTCCTTAGACCCTCCTGCAGGTATCACCACACATATTCTAGGAGGGCAGTGTAATTTAGTGAGAGGGGGACATATTTTTAAAGACGCGGAAAGAACTTGCAAACTCCACTAAAACCCAGGACCTTCTTGCCAATTGTGAGTGCTAACCACTCCAGTGTGTGGAGTGTGTGGGGACAAAGGCTCTCACTGATGCACCTCTGCTCTGATGACTCTCACTAGAAGCCGATGAGAGACTGATCGTGTATGAAAGCTCACCGCAGCCAAAGTCAACAGTCATGTTTGCTTTAGGATCGCTTCTGCTCAGCTCATGACAAATGAGCAGCATCTATGTCTCACTGTCAAGTATCTCCGCTTTAGGAAGAACATTTGCATATCTATTGTTGTATTATTGTTGGACATATACAGTATGGGTTTCAGTGTGAGATAAACGTAGTACATATTTTATATGTATTTTGAGCTGGAAAATGCCACATGACTTTGTGGGATTCTAAAATCCATCTCTGCAGTCTGTTTCAAATTATTCCCCAAATGATGAAAGTTGTGTTTGACAGAGATGGAGACAATAAAGCTGGGGTAACTAACTTTTCCCAGAGATCCTTTTTTTTTGTCTCAGCAGATGCAAGAATTATGATCACATCAAACCACAACATGCTGTATTTAACATGTTATCTTTTGCATGTTTGAGAACGCATGTAAGAAAGGGCCCTGTGAGGCTGCGAGCTGATTGGCTGAGGGAAGGTGGTCTTCATTTTAAATTGGCAGTCTGATAATAGCTAATCTAAAGTTGTATCTATTTATTATGGATTTCCTGTTTTCAAGGAAAAATTAAAAAACAAAAATTAAAACTATTGAGGACTAAGAGAGTTCAGGGCTCACTCCTTTGGGGGGGGGACTAAGCTCTCCAATTTTTAACCACAACGCAAAGGTTGTCTGGAATCCAAAACTTTTGAAACTTGCTCTGGGATAAAAAAAAAGGGTGTTATTGTGACATATCAATTATTTTCTCAAAAGTTATAGTTTGATAAGTTTTAATGCTGTCCAATTGTCTAACGTTCATGATTTGTGGGGCATTCCTTGGGGGCTTATAATGACCATGGGGCTCTGTGCAGTAGCTTACTCTGCTTATACCAGGATAGGACCTGCCCTGGAGATACAGTACCAGCGGTGGTACGGTCTGCATAAACCCATCCCCACACACAGAAACAAAGACTCATTCTCTGTCTTGTGTTTGATTCTTTGGAGTTAGTTTGATCATTTATATTTGCTTTCTTCAGTATGGGAAGTCCCGACAGCCACCCAACCTTCCCCAACATGGACTCCAGAGCGCTCTATGTGGTGGCTGATCACAGGCAGGGGACCGCAGCAGGGGCCGGCTCACCCCAGGGGCACAATCTCCACTACATGCAAGTTCACAAGTCGCAACCGGGCTCTCCATCGTCCTGCAGCCTCCTGGAGGGCCAAGTGGAGGAGAGGTGTCTGGAGCAGATTCAAAGCCTGGTGGTGGGGGAGGTTCTGAGAGATGTGGACACAGCATGCAAAATGCTCAACATCTCCCAAGGTAAATGTGCAAATACAGCAGCAGACAAAGATGACCTTCTCTAGTGTGTCTTCTGCAAACTCACACTAGTGTTGACACAGAGCTCATGAAGAAGCTATTGTTAATATACAGACAAAACAGCTCATTGTTGTTTCACGGTATTATGAGTCAAGCAGTCACATATAGGGTTTCCAGATTTATCTCCTAAAACATGATACCATATAAAAATAACCACCAATTACATCATACTAAAGGTAGAATATTACACAATTATTACAATGAAGGCCGGTTTCCCCTACCTCTAAAAACATGCACAATTGTTTTTAATGTAATGAGAGAGTTCTCACTTCCGTCATTACCGAACATTCCGAGAGAATGGAACAAACTCTGAACAACATTAAAAAACTTTTGGTGACCTTGGTCTATAAAAATGTGCTATTTAAAAAAAAACACTTACTTATTTAATCAATACAAAAGTCTCTTTTTATGTATGTCTTAAAACCAAAATAAATATAGATAATCTACATCTATGTGTGTATTTTATATTCAAAATACACACACCCACACACGCACACACACACACACACACACACACACACACACACACACACACACACACACACACAGACGCATGCACATATAAATAAATCTTTACAAACACTATAAGGCTGTAACAAGTGTTGCATCACTGGTTACAGAACAGAAGGGATGAGAAGCACACAACACAAGATCAATGAACAATAACACAAACTCTACCTTAAGCATAACAAGGAAGCAATTATATAATCACTAGCTTTTATAAACAACAGAAGCTCAACATAATCATAAACTTACTACCCATTGTCTTGTGTTTTTACCCTCACAAACCTGGCTGTAAGCTGCATGTGTTTCCTCAGAGCCTCTGTCCTGGGGCTGGCTGCAGGTGCAGAAGTGGCTGCTGTGGATCGAGCACATGTACCATCTGCCCCGGGTCAGTGCTCTGTTCCAGGGCCTCAGCGGCAGAGACCTGTGCTCCATGAGCGAGGCCCAGTTCAGACAGCACTCGGCTCAGTTTGGAGACATGCTCTACGCCCATCTGGACATCTGGAGATCAGGTAAATGTGGAGGGATGACAGCACAGCCTTTTGGGAGCTTTCTTTTATGTCATCAAGTCAGGGGTCGATTCACATGTAAAGGTTTTTGTGTAGATTGTAACATGTGTGCACTGCAAAAAAAGCCAAAACGCTGACTTCTAAAATAATATATTGTTTACATATTATTCACCAGGATGTACAGTATGTAATAAAACCTTCACCGTTTATTCTATTTTAGCTGTTTAAAAATAAGCTAATAGAAAAAAGGCAAATGCTGTAGATTGTGATTAATTTCCCTCTTAGATTAGAAATTCATTTAATGCACCAATTTTTATACAATGACAACACATGTGATAACTAGTTGATTCTATAATTAATGTTTTGTAATAATTTCCATATATATGTATTTGATTGTATTTGAATAAATTGCTTTGCAGCTGTGGCCATGAAGGCACCATGTGCACCAGTGGACGACAAACCAGGTAATTACATCGTCAGTATGATCATAGTAAATCATGTTAGCATGGTGCTAATCTAATCTATTTTTCATTCAACTACGGGTATGCTTACAGTTAGTCCTGACTAGAACCAAAGTATGATTAAATTAGTCCAGTTCTCAGGTCTCCGTACTGGCGTCCTGTGGCTCAGAGAATAAAACAGCTCTGAGTACTTCTGTGACGTGTTAGTGCCATATATGAACCAACTCTGAGGAGCACAGGGACTGGCCTCCTGCTGGTGCCCAGAGTCAGGTCTAAACATGGAGAGGCATCATTTCAGATTAATTAAACAGTCTTCCTGAAAATATGACACAGGCTTCTTCCTCTGACAATGTTCAAACCCAGGATAAAACGGTTCTGTTAAGCTTAGGGATTATATCTTAAAGTACTGTGATTATTTATGTTTCTTTTCTTGTTTTATTAATCACTTTGAGTTGCCCTATGTATGAACTGTGCTGTACAAATACACTTTTTTCTTGCCTACCCCAGTATTAAATATAGCAGGCACATCTATCTAACTGACCAGCTTGTCTGATGAATACACTGCTGTCATTCTGTTCTTTAGAATTAATGTTATTAAACTTGGAAAAAAGGTTAATATTGAGTGTTTTTGTTTGAAGCTGTGGAAAGTTCTAGTGCAGACATCGCAGGCAGTTTCCCAAACCAGCCCATCCACTTGTGGCAGTTTCTCAGAGACCTGCTCCTCCGGCCTCACAACTACAGCCGCTGCATCCGCTGGCTCAACAAGGAAAAGGGTAAGAGAGCTCTCAAGAGTATTTTATGTATAGCTAGTATATGTATGACGGAATGACAATCTAAGTTCCGACCCTCACCTCTGGTCATGAGCTCCCTTAGAGATAGGGAGAGGAGCTCAGTCACACAGTTTCTAGAAAAACTGTCCATTTACTTCCTCTTCTTCCGTTGCCGGGTCGTGGGGGCAGCAATCTAAGCACAGACACCCAGACTTCCCTATCCACACACACTTCCTCCAGCTCGTCCGGGGGGACCCCGAGGCGTTCTTCCCCGGGGTCTCCGGTCTCCGGAAGGAGTCCTTTTCTTTTGAGAAAAACTGTCCATCAGATGAATAATAATACAATATACTGCACACTATTGCCCATAATCATATTATTAAAACTTACAAATACCCCAAGTTTGTTTTTATGCTCCTCAATAATTCCCATTGATGCCAGCCTTCCCTGCTCCAGAGGGTGCAGACATAGGATTGATTCATTGTGTTTTCTGGAAACAGTACAAATATAAGAATATATTTGCATAACTTTGATTAACTTGATCTTAATATTTGTACAGCTTGAGAGTTAAAACAAGACATGCTAAGGGTACACGCAGCTTTTGGCAAGCACTTCATTGGCAAATCTTGTTTTAAAAGTCAAAATATAAAAATACTTACAAATCCTTTTCTACAGTTTAGCTCATAATTTCACTGTGATCATGAAACCCTGTATTATTTAACAATACAGACACAGTAGGATACAAATTTGGCTTTGAAGCTAAAAGTTATATACGTGTGTTTACCTTTAGGCAACACCTTTAGGCAACATGGCCACACAGAGGCAGACACACAGGTTTTAATCTTCTATGTAAATGGTTTTGCCCTCAGCTGTTTGGCAGCTCCAGCTCATGTACAGCTTATATACAGTATCAGGATTAATATATTTTTTAAAATTAAATTCTCTTTATTTGATTTGTAAGTTCTTTGTAAGTTATTTGAAAAAAGGAACTCCCAGGAAGCAGGCTGGCCCCAGTTCCAAACAGATCAGCAGCATGTGTCACTGCTCGGGATTGATGTTGTGTTAAAAAGGCTCATCAAAGTCCAATATTTCATTCTTTTGAACTATTCAAAATGATTTTTTCTCACCACTAGATGTCTCTCTGCGTGACCTCTGCATAAGGAGAGAGTGATGGAATTGATAATAATATATTTTTTAAAGTAAAAAATAATCTGGCATTGTGAATTCAAATGGCCTGAAATTAATTCATTCTTAACTAGACTCAGAGGCGTCCCTGATTACTGAATTATGCCCTGATGATCTAGAATCATCCTAATGATGTTATATATCTTTGACAAGTGCATGAAAAGAGAGTTAGGCCAAAATTATGATGATAAATATATGTTACTAGATGTTTGAATTAAATAGTCTATCTTCCTTTGACTAGTATGAGTTTTATCAATGGAACAAATCTCACTTAAAGCTTGGGTAACTTACTTTAACCCCACTAAAAATGCATGTTGTTTGTCCCAACAGAAAGAGTCGTTGTGAGCCAATTAAACTAAAACATACTGTCTTCAACTTACTGTAAAACGTTATAAGTAAGAAGACCCTTTGGGCTGAGAGCTGATTGGCCGAGTGAGAGTGGTCATCTATTTTCACAAATCTGTCTGAAATAGTTGATCTAAAGATGTAAAAGATACAAAACAAAAATAGTGACTGCGGTTAGATGGGTTTTTCATTTATTTAGGTTCAGCAGTAGCCTTACCATACCATTGTACTAATTTCATTTAGTACGAAAAGTATAATTGACCGGAGTTTACGGATGGCTAAGGCCAGGCTAGCTCAGCAGTCCTCAGCAGAATTCAGTATCTTACATAAAGTATAAATCCATCAGCTCCATCCATCCATGTTGTCGCCCCTGGACAAGTCTGGTGACCTAAAGTGGCCCTCTTACTCAAAAGATTTGACACTCCTGATGCAAACTGTGCATCAGGAGTGTCCATTGGACATTTATATGCATGTATGGGCATTGATCATTTGCCCCTTATGGGTCAATGGCTCCTGTGTGATTGATTGTTATTACATTTTCTGTTTTTTAACTGTTTAGTTTACCCTGGTCTGTGTTGGCGAATGCTGTGATTTAGGGCTATGCAAAAATGTAATACATTGAATTGAGTTGTATAGTCTGAATACTTTACATGTTTTCTCGAAGGTATTTTTAAAATCGAAGACTCGGCTCACGTGGCGCGGCTCTGGGGCATGAGGAAGAACCGTCCCGCCATGAATTACGACAAACTGAGTCGCTCCATCCGCCAGTACTACAAGAAGGGCATCATCCGGAAGCCCGAGGTGTCCCGCAGACTTGTCTACCAGTTTGTCAACCCAGTGTGAATGAAGCAACCCAGTGTGAATGAAGCAACCCAGTGTGAATGAAGCAACCCTGTAGGCATGAAACAACCCTGTAGGCATGAAGTAGTCCAGTATAAATATAGCAACCCAGTATGAATGAAGCAGCCCAGTATGAATGAAGCAACAATATGATATGAACACAAGAAGGACCATAGGTTTGAAAGACTGCCTGTTTCAAATGCACTCATGTCTATCTGGATATGGACACACTATGGTTGTGCTTGAGAATGTACACGCCCAGGCACATATGTTGATCAAATAAACATGTTTTATTTCTAAATTAATGTATAACTGAAACTCCTCTGACCCTGATCAGAAGTCTCCATCCCCCAGTTCTCAGTAGTATGTATTTCCCATTTAACATCTATGACAGCTATCTTTTGGTGGTACAGTAGTTGTGGATGAGGTTCTTAATCCTCTGTAAGTATGTTTTTTCCTGACCAAATTGGTTCACGGCTGGGTCAGGGAACCAAATACAGACCCAGAAGTATTCACAAAATATGGGATTGCAATGCTGACACAGAAGGATGGAGACAGACCGTGAAAGACAGACGACATACATCAGAAAACAGATGACATTTGGTTGTGACATATCAATGCAAGTTGAACTGTGTATCCAAAAAAGGAAATTACGGAGAACATTTCTTAACTCCTCCTGGTTGCCCAATGGTATATAAGCCGTATTTGTAAATAATAGAAAGTCTTTGATTAAACGGACCGCATCTGCCGCTTCAATTTGAACTCCTGTCCATCATATATGCATATAAAAGACCTTCCTCTGCAAACCACAAAGTTGAGTATTTGTTTTATTACATTTCTCTGATTCATGTCATCGTTTAAGCCTCATTATGTGAGTGTTCCAGATATCTGTGTTTATGCAGGCCCTCCAGCCACCAGAGGTTGTGAGGTTGTGATCTTATAAAATCAATAAACTCTGATTTTATCCTCTCTGATGGTAAAGCTGCTCACTCTTGTCGCCTTAAGTGCCTGTAAATTCACGGGTTGCCTTGCATTAATTACACATTTAAAAATAGAAAACATGTTCATTTGACAATCAAAGGCTTCACACAACCACAAGTCAGGAGTAAACAGCTCGGATTCAGATTTATGTTTCTTCCAGAAAATGTGAGACAGGCTTCTACTCTGACATTGTTCAAATCCAGGTCAAACAAATGAAGGGCTGTATCTTTACTCTTATTAATGTACTGTGATTATTTATGGTTTATCTCACTATGATTTTAATGTTCCTTTTCTTGTTTTGTAAAGCATTTTGAGTTGTCTTGTGTATGAACTGTGCTATACAAATAAACTTGCCCTGCCACTAACGATGAGTGAAACATTTCCAGCACAACTCTATACAATAAACAGTACAGTAGTTGCTGGACTATTGAGCACACCTGTATATAAACCGCACCACCTCCAAATTTGAAAAGAAAGGGATTTTTGTCTATATATTGGCCACACTTGAATATAAGCCTCATGTTGTAATTTTACAGAAAAAGCAAAGCTGATACACATTGTGATCATCAAAGCTAAAGGTAATGATATCTGAGGAGGCAAACAAAGCACTATAAGTACAATTTAATATTATTATTATTATTAACTTTTAGCTTCCATGTTGGGACTCAGACAACAGCCCTACTCACATACAAACCCTTGCATCTCCCCTTTTCGGTTGTCTGCTATTCACATAAACCACAGCTGATAGAGTATATAAGATGTCGGGTCTAAAGAACTTTTAAAAAGAAGCGGCTTAAAATCCAGCAATTACAGTACTTTGTTTTGGGAGGGGTAATGTGCACTTTTGAGGTATTTGATATTGGGGATAAATCTTAAATACTTAGTTGATAGATCCATAAGTGATCTTTTTTGATACAGCGCCTTTCACAGACCAACGTCACTAAGAGCATCCCACTTAAGGTGTAGTTTATTATTCACTCAGCGCACAATGATGGTGAGCCTCTATTGTAGCCACAGCTGCCCTGGACCACACTGACAGAAACAGGGCTGGCCTTGGACCCTCCAACCACCGCCACTCATTCACTCACTCACTCATTACAGACACACCTATTGTACACGTTTTAAGTGGTTATGAGAAACCGGGGCACCTGGAGGAAACCTGCGCAGACACGGATAGAACATGCAAACTCATATTATTCAGTCTTTAGTGTCAACAAAACACACGCACACGCACTACCTTTTTCAACAGCTTTTTTCCCGTTCAAATCATTATTTCAGTATTGACACCAACCACAACAAGTTTGCTTCAGGTTTTCAGTCACTGTTGTCATATAAGTGCGATGATAATTATCTTTATGCATATTTAAATGGACGTCTTGTTACATCGAGATGAACAGGCACTACACCAGTTAGGAGATAAAATACATCACTAACTATGAACATACATATTCTAGAACGCTAATATAGAGCTGTGTGAGCCCGTGTGCATAAGGAAGAGATCATAAACATAAAAAAGCATTTACAGATACACCTTTTACTGCCTCAACATGGTTAGGTCTCAACTCAACACAGTTGTACAGTTACAATAGAATATACTCTTAAATTACATCATCATGTACAAATCTGACAGCGTGGGGTAACGGCACGCCTTTATGGTACACTTACAACTTCATCGCAATGGAATTCATATGATATGCTTCCTATGACTTGCAGATGGAAGTCGGACTATTGGAATACTGTCCAGAAGGTCATTCATTTCTGCAATTCATCTGACAATGTGAAACTAATACATGAGATAGACTCCTTTACTTGCAAAGTGACATAGTCCAAGCCTTTGTTTTAATGATTATGGCTTACAGGCATTTTCAAAATATTCTTGACTCTATGAACAGTTGTAGAAATGAATTTTTCTTGATGTGCTGCTCTCATTGGTCCTTCTCCAAGAGGTCCCGCCCAACATTGTGTCCTGTCTGTCTCCCCTGACTGACCAATCGTAAATTACATGGGGGTGACATCACAGCTCTTTATGTTTCTTGAAACTGTTTAGTGCAATAAAATGTCCTCTTATATATATTTAGTTCAAGTCTGATGCACACTGGGGTAGTCTTGCACAGATTTTCCAATGTGGTTTTACTGCAAATGGCAAATAAAGTCATTATGACAAAAATGGATTTTAATTATCTCTAGAGTGGAGACTTGATCCAATCCTTCTGGCCTTTTGTTGTAATGGGAACAAAAGTCTGTATGTGAAATGTGTCCAAGTTTACCAACATCTCTACACAATAATATAAATAAGACATTATGAATGAACAAGCTTTCGTGTTTCCATCATTCAAACATTGCTATTTTTGTCCTAAGGAATCCTATGTGGGGGTTTCATCTGTTATAATTCCTAAAAATGTATTAATGTATCATCAATAATAAACAAGAGGGCCTAAGGACAGTGATGATCCGGGACATTTAGGAATATTCATGGAAATGTATTGAACATTTATGGGCGCTCCCTGTGTGTTTGTTATTATTGCATTTCTGGGTTCAAACTGTTTGATTCTCTGATCTGTGATAGCGACAACTTTGTAAAGTCCTCTGAGAAAACTGATTTCAGTCTGTACAAAAATACATGTAATTGTATTGACAGGTATAATACTTTGACAATTTATAAACAGTTTATGTAAGGTTTAGTGAAAATATATGATTATTTTTAAAAGTTGTGAGCCATAATTCTAATTATTATATCAAATAAAACCTGATAATTCTCACTTTGCGTGTTATGAGTTTGTCACGTTTTTGTTTCACATTGTAACTTGAATCACAGAAGTAAATGAACTGTTGAACGACATTCTAATGAAGTCAGTTTCCCCTCTTATATGAGTTTCCATTGCTGTTATTTTAATGAACACATTTACATGAAAAACACTACATTTGTCTTTATAGTCAATCACTTGCAGTTTTTGTACATTTTTTCCGATACATTTACACCACTCATACACACTGGAGGATATGCGCCCCAAAGATTCGCCTGGCTGTGCGTTTGTGTGTTTTAGTGTGGAGTGAATGCTTGTGTGTGAAATATGTAGATAATATCGGAGGTTGGATGGAACAAGTTCTTTTTGCTCGGCTGGACACTCTTAAGACACAACTCGTGAGCTGGTGCGAATCCTAAACACAGCTCAAAACTCCAGGCTGTACAAAACCTTAAAACCTCAGGACAAAAAGGCAATCTCTTCTTTGTAAAGTTATTCGAGATTTTGTTTCCCTGTACTGCTATGAAATGTAACTGAGATTAGTGTTTTGCTACAGTGTAACTCTCATGACTGCACTGTGCGATATTTTAATACGTGAATACTTGTGTTATTCCACAGTGCTTTAGGGATTCAAAACATTTAAAAGGTGTCTAAGAGGGGCGGCTACAAGTTGATTTATGCCGAAGCTGTGATGTGATATGGAGTTATTGCATGGAGGTTAAACAGAACAGTGATGGGGACAAGTCATTCTTTGGCTCAGCAAGTGAACGGGCCACAAAACGTTATATATGCAGTAAGCAAGCATGACATAGGGAGCCATGTTGATCCACCATGAGCTCCCCCA
The DNA here is from genome assembly GCA_964034765.1 of Knipowitschia caucasica. Classification (NCBI taxonomy): domain Eukaryota; kingdom Metazoa; phylum Chordata; class Actinopteri; order Gobiiformes; family Gobiidae; genus Knipowitschia; species Knipowitschia caucasica. Next base: position 30,178,734 of record OZ035827.1, read on the forward strand.
AGCCCACACACTTGTACATTCATGTCCTGAGAGGCTGGGTCAGACTCTAATGCATGGTCACGCTTCGGTCCGGCCCATGTTTTGGAAGAAAAGCACTGCTCAAAAGCCTCCTCTCAAATGCAACCTCAAGAAGATGATCCGACGTCAGTCTGAGGGCATGCATTTTACTTTAGCGGAAGAAAACAAGTGTTACTGAACCAAGAATTGTGCCCATCAGTATCATAGGGATGGATTAATAACCGGTAATGCTAGAATTATAACTTCAAAATAAAAGATACAAGTCAGTTTGTCATCAGCCTAACACTGATTGACAAAACGTGAGCATGTCCAGTGGATGAGATGGCCAAAGTGAACGCTGCATTTGAGTGTTGCATCAGGTTGTAGCCCATAGGGGTCTTTGCATAGCACATGCTGCTATGCAATCTGAGAAACAGTTAACACAGAGCACTGCACACACTGGAAAAGAGGTCGGACCAAATCACATAAAACAAAACGAAAAGGGTACTGTTGGTGGTACTGAAACACGACACAGCATTCCCGATGTAAGAATGACAACTGACCACACAGCATTAGATTTGTTACACAAAAATGGCATCACATTGTGTATGCACAATGCAGGTTAGAGAAGCTTTTTCATGTTGACTGGGATAATAATATCTTCCCATTGTCACAGTAAGCTGTAGACATTAAATACAGCTACACAGAGAAGCAGATGTGTCCTGCACTGCCCTGGTGTTTAGGAGTGTATACTGATCACAGGCTGCTCCCGTCCACGTAAGGTCCACCCACCCACACGATGGAGAAATTATAGGATACATATACTATAGTCTTTTGGGTTACTAAGTTTCATTAGCGGGAATGCTTGGCGCTTCTGTTGGGCAGGGGATGTGTTGCTCATAAGTCTCTGGCTATGTGCGGTGCGATTGGACAGGACAGTTCAAGCTGCCTCCAATGGCATGCCCTCCTCCGGTCATATGACTAGATCGGCTCCACATAATTGGCCGGGTACAGTCCCTCCCGACCGGTGTCCAAGCGTCCTCTACACCAGCCCTGCTCATCTTCATCCTCAGTCTTGGTCAGCTCGTCACCTGCAAATACAAACATCTCATTTAATATCGATACTAAAACACAAAGCAAGTCATGGAGTTATGGAACTAAAGTGAAAAATCTGCAATCCTCCCCTTACTAAACACCCATGCCTGAGCTCATCAGAAGACACCTTCAGATTCAATTTAAAGGGTGCATTAAATTACTGTTTGTGCAGCAACCCACCTCCTCCCCATTACAGCCTCATCAGTGGAGGAATCAGTTCATGTCATGCTTCCACCACCCCCAGGGTCTAGACCCCAGAGAGATTGTAGACTCATTATCTCTATGAAATTCCTTCCTGCATACAGTATACGTCATGTAATATTTCTGCTGGGGTCTAATCACCAAACCATTTCCAATATTGCTTGTTATAAATACAATTCATAATTTAGTACCAGAATATAAGTCTGCTGGGGTGAATTTCCTAATCATAAAACTCAATAAACATAAATATGATCCTTTATCTTGAATCTTCCCAGATTGAAGCCATTGCTACTGAAAGTGCCAATCACAAGGCTCTAAGTCAAGTTCCTAAGAGTCTTTACGGAGTTCCATTATAAGTCTATAAAATGTCATAACTTTAAATGCTAATTCAGTGACCGTACACAAAATTGCAAGCACATAGTTTTATGTATAGTTTAAAAATGTAAACAGAAAATAGATACAATACAATTCATACTTTTTATTCCAGATGATTGTTGAATGAATGTGTGGCAGAATTTTGTATTTCTCTATATAATGTAATGTATATATCATGTATCTTCGCATTGATCATTGAGTCCCGTCCTAAAACATCACCTTGGCAATATGTGCCTATGGGTTAAATCATTTATCTTTTACTTCTAGATACTTTTTATCTTCTAAATAAGTAGTAAGTAATGTTGAAAGCAGCTGCGTGTTGCTCAGTTGTAGAAAACAGCTGTTACAGAGACGGCCCAAATCCACCATCAACAACTTCCACTTAGTGTTAATCGACAGTTGGATGTGTGCAATTAGTTACCCACAAGGCCTTCATTACTGATCACTGCCATCTCACTGAGAGGAGCCATCTTTAGCCACGAGCTCTTTGACCACCGGCCACCTTTAAGTGCATTAATAATTCACGTCAGCGGATGGATGATCACCTGCTTTGAAGGTGAGCTCGTCCTGCTCCTGTCCTTCATAGTCGTAGAGGGCGCGCACACGGACCCCTCGGCCAGAGCTTGAGTCGTCCTCAAACGAGTTCCCGTTGCCTCCGTTTCCTCCGTTTTCGTTGCCCGAGTAGGTGGCCGGCTGCTCGTCATCGGACCATTCGGCTGAGAAGGTCTGGTTTTTGTCGTAGCTGCTCACACTGCGGGGGAAGGAGAGAGGAGGTGTCATCATTTAAACAGTTTCTAAAGGAGTGCTATATAAGTACATTAATCTCAGTGTGGGGAGATACAACTAACAGATGAATCGTTCAAAAAAACTGTAAAAATAAATATTGAAGAAGTAAGAGGGGGAAAGAGAGTGATGACTTCAGCACAGAGCGTGTAGTGGGAGAGGGTTGTAGGGTCAGAGAGTGTTTGGGCCTTGTTTTGAAATAAACATGATTGATAGATAGATCAACTGTACTCAAAAGCTCCAATACTTATTCAGTCCTTACAAAACAATAACCCATCACATAACTGATAGACAAAAAACAATAATGGATGCCATATGTTGAAATTATGAAGAGAAACAACTTGAGCTAACAATGCCCCTTCTGGGTCAAACTTGCCCTGTCTGTATTGTCTGCATCGGCTACTTTATCTATACAGCACCTTTCACAGACAGAATCACAAAAGGCTTTACAGTTGTTGTGGGCCTTTTTCCTCTCAGTCCACAAAGTGATGGGAGCGGGGTCACCTGTATGCAGAGGGAACATGCCAGACCTATTGCACATGTTTTTAATGGTAGGGAAAACCGGAGCGCCTGGAGGAAACTGGAGAAGACATGGCGAGAATGAAACTCGACACAGAAAGGCCAGAATTTAACCATTTTGCTATGAAGCACAACCGCTAACGGATGTGTCACTGTGCTGCCCCAGTGTGATGAATAAAGTATCTATCTCTATTTTCTCCCATTATGCTCCTCGTAAATATAATGTTCTGCCTAATGATATTAAATGTATACCGGCCGTGAGCTCATTTAAAATAAACTAAAGACTTGTTTAAGCTTTCTCATCATCAGGCAGTGTTGTTTTCTCTTGTCCTTTAAGCGCTTTGAGTTGCAGTCTTGTATGAAACCTGCTTTTGTAAATATAATGTCTTCTCCGGTCATTTCTCCGTTCAGCAGCGGCACCCTCAATGCCCAAAAACTATTTACAAACTAACATGCAGCAGTGCTCATAACCATATTGTGTGATTTAAATCAGATCTCCATATCCTCCCGGATCAAAATTCCACATTTTTATGCAATTTGGAAATGCACAAGGCCAAACATATGGTTTCATTGGCATAAATGTCAAAAATCAAGATGGAGATTACTTCCATCTCATTCATTCACTCTGCCAAGATTCCATTCATTAAAAAAAATCATTCCATTTCATTACTTTCTCTGTCCTTCCTAACCGCACAGACATACACAATCCATATGACAGTAAAATACCCCCAAATATTATCACAATCTTTCCCATCCACATTTGTTTCTTGTTGTGTCATGCAGATCATCTCCAGCCAAAACAGTAACCCACAAAAATAGAAAAACAACATACCTGCTGCGGTCACCAGGTGGCGCCACATGGTCTGTGCTGGGGGTGGGTGGGGCTCCATCTGGCTTCTTTTTCTTTATAGGAGCAGCAGCAGCATCAGGGTTGTACTCCTATTTGTGAAAAGTTGCAAACATTAAATTATAACCTCCGAACAACTCTTTCTGATGAATGATCACAGATGTTTTTATATATTAGACCAGCGTACCTCGAAAGCCGGCCAGTTCATATGCATGCCAGGTCCGTGGTTGTTGCTGAACCACTTGAGGTCCTCTTGTGAGTTTGCAGCCAGGATGGTGCGTTCCAGCTCTCTGTATATTGTGGCGTAGCTTCAGGGGAAAAGAAGACACAATCAGGGACAAAACCGGCACCGTCCATGCACCATATGGTTGACTCCGGGCCAGTCTGGCAAATCAACCAGGAGAGCTGCTCACATTGTACCAGACCATCTAGAACAGGGTATAATGAGACTAATGAAGGGAGCAGGAGCTGTGTATGAGGTTAAATCCGGGAATTAACTTAACTAATTATGTATAATGTTACTGTCAGAGGTGGTAACAGTTACTGGACTCAAAGACAGTTACTTATGTATTTTTTCCTACACTTTACTTCTTCTATTACTATTTATCTTCCTAAAAACGTTCTATTTTTACTCCTTACTTTAAAAACAAAGTAAAGGCATGTTATACTTTGCAAATTACAACATATATTGAGAAAACCACAGAGCAGTAGGTTAAAGTTTGTCTAATGTCAAAAGGATAGCCATGCTTCTAAGTTGATTCATTAATTGTGGTTAGCCATTCTGCTACTTCATCCATTGTGGTTAGAAGAGTTGTCAGCCATTCTTCTAACTTAATTTTCAAGTTGTGGTTATCCATGCTCTTAAGTTAAATTGTTGATTGAAGCCAATCTTCTAAGTGAATTAATTCATTGTTAGCCACACTTCTAAGATAATACATTTGTCGTGGTTAGCCTTCTATGTTCGGATAACAATTGCATTTGTCTCCTACACATTTTGTTTTCGGTCATTTTCTTTGTCAGTTTAAAACATTTCTACAATTATTAAGAATTATTTGGATTAGAACGATGCAATACTGTTTTAAAATGGAAACGTTGGCTTGTTAGTAGTACATAAGAGTTGTGGCTAATGCTAAGTCAGTGAATAAGAGTTGTGGCTAATGCTAAGTCAGTGAATAAGAGTTGTGGCTAATGCTAAGTCGTCGCTAATGTCTGTATATTTGCCTAAATCTTATGATGTTAGCTGTAGGTGGTTGCTGTTTGTTCCATCTTGGCTGTAAAGTATTGCAAACACGACAGGCTGCCACTGTGAGTGAAATCCACTTTGGCACAAACAGTGTTGCCTGAAACATCAATTAATTAGTGTTGGAAGTCTGAGCAGTGATGAGAGAAACCGACGAAGCTTTTTCTGCCGTGAACTGTTGAATGCACAGATCTAATTAATTATAGACAAATGAAGGATGAATTGTTTTGAATAACAGCTGTTCTGTGAGGTTCCAGGCTAAACTTTTTGTGCTCATGTCGCACCGCAATCATAAGTGAATCCAGGACGCCATTATTGGTCATTAACGTTGGGGGACATCTTTGCATTGTAGAATCTGGAAACCCACATGTATTGATTTATGGATGCATCATGCTAAAGTAATTATGTATATAGCGTCTTTTGGACACTCAACAATGCTACACATTCTTGCACTCCATTCACAGTGGTGTCATAGTGATATTATTACTGTCCTGGGGCAGATTGACAGAAGCGAGTGACTTGCTCGAGGACACAATGACAGTTTGGCACTTTACAGCCATAGCCGCCGCACAGTGGCACTTGATGTTCCCAGAGTTCTCCCATAATTGTTCTAACCAGGCCCTGCCCTGCTTAGTTTGAGAGGTCTGGGAGGATCAGCCTTTGTCACCTAATTACTAATAGCTGTATGTAGCTAAATGTTTATATAACATAGTTTTGATCTTAGTTTTAATCAATTTTGTCTGGATTTGCAAAGGGGGATTTTCTTGTGTGTTGAAAACTATTATAAGATTTCTTGCATGTCTCATTTGTGTATCTTGATTTAGGACACACTAAATTGCCTCAGATTAATACAAATTTTCACCTGCTTCAAGCTTATTATTATATATATATATTTGCAGTGTATGACTCAATAGGGGAAAAGCTGGAGTCCTCTGAGTCTCTGAGCCGGTGCTGATCTACCTCTGATTCTCTGTGAGGTCCAGGTGCTTCTTGAGCAGACCTACCTCTGGTTCTCTGTGAGGTTCAGGTGCTTCTTGAGCAGACCTACCTCTGGTTCTCTGTGAGGTTCAGGTGCTTCTTGATCAGACCTACCTCTGGTTCTCTGTGAGGTCCAGGTGCTTCTTGATCAGACCTACCTCTGGTTCTCTGTGAGGTCCAGGTGCTTCTTGAGCAGACCTACCTCTGGTTCTCTGTGAGGTTCAGGTGCTTCTTGATCAGACCTACCTCTGGTTCTCTGTGAGGTCCAGGTGCTTCTTGAGCAGACCTACCTCTGGTTCTCTGTGAGGTCCAGGTGCTTCTTGAGCAGACCTACCTCTGGTTCTCTGTGAGGTTCAGGTGCTTCTTGATCAGACCTACCTCTGGTTCTCTGTGAGGTCCAGGTGCTTCTTGAGCAGACCTACCTCTGGTTCTCTGTGAGGTTCAGGTGCTTCTTGAGCAGACCTACCTCTGGTTCTCTGTGAGGTTCAGGTGCTTCTTGATCAGACCTACCTCTGGTTCTCTGTGAGGTTCAGGTGCTTCTTGAGCAGACCTACCTCTGGTTCTCTGTGAGGTTCAGGTGCTTCTTGATCAGACCTACCTCTGGTTCTCTGTGAGGTTCAGGTGCTTCTTGATGTCCAGCAGAGCCTCTTTGAGGAAGTTGAGTCTCCGGACCTCGTGCTGCTGACACTGGTCGAACACCTGCTCCATGCTCTCCATGTACTGAGGGGTGCATTTGTTCAGCTCCTCCAGGGACTTCTCATACTTCTCCTTGGCCTGGAGAAAGACGAAAGACTTTTAGAAATTTGGCTGGATTTGCAATGTTGTTGGTTTAGTGCAGGTTTGTCAAACTAATTTTGGTGGAAGGCTGGATTTAGAAAAATAATAGCTCCCAGGTATGAAAGTGTGAAGTTGCATGAAAAGTGTTGAAGCTCATCTTTGCCTCTGTGGATATTTGAATGATTTTTTTTACACAATGGATTTAGACAAAAGGAGTACTTCAATTAAACATGAGTGTGGATATTATTTTCTGGTTGATTTTTAGTTTAGTTACTGTATGTTACTGATCCAAAAAAGTTAAAGAACTGGCCAACGATGTATCTTTCTAAATCAGGCCTCTTCTCTGAAAATGTTCAAATCCATGTAAAAAAAACAGTTTGGTTTCTGAGGGATTTCATCTTCACTCTTTTTAATGTACTGTGATTATTTATGGTTTAATGCCTTGTATGATTTTTTATTATTCTGTTCAGCACTTTGAGTTGCCTTGAGTATGAATCCAAATAAATGCTCTTTTCGTTGTCGGTCCAATGTCTTTCCCCAGGTTTTGTCACTTTTTTCCATGACATACTTGAATGGAGAGGTTTCTTTGTCTTGTGTCTTGTGGTTTCAGATTTACCAATAGGACGAGCAGTTTAAGAAATCCTGGCTTGTCTCGTTGGAAATCTTATTTTGAAATAGCCAAAATGTACTTGACTCAAGATCAAGATTTTGAATTTCCAATCCCTTTTTGCAGAGAGAGGGACCAAATGTGCCATTTAAGTTTTTTTTGTACTGTAGCAAGTACAGCGCGAGAAATACTTACGGTAATCCCAATTTCTTTTTTGTGGCAATTTTAGTACAAATCACTGGATTTTGTTCAAGGTGGAAATCTTTATAGCAAATTTGGAATGAAAATAAATGTTTTTTTTTGACAATTTTTGTATATATATATATATATATATATATATATATATATACAAATATATATTATATTTATATTTTGCTGGCTATGTCATCACATGTTTTCCCCACACATTTTAAACATATAGTGGGATAGTGGTTGTCTCAAATTCAGTCTTTTTCAAAGGTTTGGTGTAACTGGAAATAGCAAATAACCCCATACAGTCAAAAATACTACCCTGACAAGATATTCACTTTATGCAATGGGATTTTTAACAGCATTTGCGTATAAATCACCTTGCACATGTGTAAAATTTGAGCCGAACCTACTTTGAGCATGTCCTGTTTGCATTTATCGACTTTCTCGTGGAGTTTCTTCTGCTGGTCGGCTGTAACAGAAGCCTCGGTCTTCCCGTTGGCCTCTCTGGTGGCGGCCAGCTTCTCCTCCTTACAGGCCATGTGGTAGGCTTTCTTTGCCGTCTCCATCTGCGGAACCAGACACAGATTAGAGATGCCAAAACTGTCCATTTTATCAGGCTCAAGAGACGGTATTTTGGACAACCATTTATAAAACTGTCATAATCTGCCAAAACAGTCATTTCTCTAAACATAAGAGTAGGGGAGTCCAAACTATGGCCTGTCTCATGGCCACGTGCATCCTTGTGAATTGGCCCACATCCACATTATGTTTTATTATAGGCCTTTTTTTAATAGCTAATTTAGAACTGTCCTCATTACCCCTTTTGTGTGAAACTGATATTTATTTTTTGAGACTAAGGCTATATTTAAAAACATATTTGAACAAGCTAATTACGTGCTTAAAATGTGCATGCATTAAATTCAATCAATCTTTATTTCAGGCAGAAAAAAATAATTAAAAAAAATACAAAAACATACACAAAAATATACATAATATACATAAAAAAAGACAAAGACACAATATAGTGCTGTAGTATTGAATGTCAATGTAATTTCCCATTCATCTTGGAGTGGTCCACGGAATCACCATTAACCATGATTGATAGTGGTTCAAGTGTACTGTATTTTGTAGGTATTTTTGTTGTGCAGTAAAATAAATGACCGTAATAATAAAATACAGTATTCCCTTGTTCCTGTGAGCTATTGTATAAAACTTTGGCAGTTACTGTTACTGTAAAAGTTAATGTACATGTAATATAAAGCTGTTTACTGTTTGCCTGCAATCTAATAATCTAAACCCAGCTTCATGTGTCTGGGATGGGTTAACTGTTGACCTGTATTTTAATATGTAAGTTAGTAACCAGCACTTTTTATTTGAACTGTATGTTTATATGGAACTTTTTATGATTGTATTGTGCTGGTGCTCTGTGGACTGGCTGCAGCTCTGACTGCCACCCCCGACGCAGAAATGGATTAAGGGGAAGAAAATGGATGGATGGATGATGTATTATCAAGGACTACAGATGGAAAGTAACATGGTACTAAATCTGGTGCAGCCATCTTTTTAATGTAACTGCACATTGTCCTTAATAAACTAGACCTACATGGACCTTTACTATTACTGGTTGTATTTCTGGTAAACTGTGGAATATGGTACTGTATCCATAGAGCCTCCGCACAAGCTATGTGCTATCCATGAAAATATTTTGGTACTGATAATAATCTAGTGGCCAGTGGAAGGTCACCAAATGGGGATTGAGCAGTAGACGATTGTAGCATGGTATTCTTTTTCCCCCCAACTTTAATCCATACAATTTTAACATTAATAGACATACAGCATTCAGTTATGTAAAAACCAGTGAAAGAGAATACAGTCAAATAGTGCCCCTCCAACCCCACCCGGGCCATAAAATATCACAAAATGCAAAAATAAAGTAAATTAAAATATAAAACACACACAAACACAAACAAAACATGAATTCAAGTGGATATACAAATAAACTATACCCCCTGTTGCAATTTAATCCTCTTCCAGGTCACAATAAAACGTCATAGAGTCAATAAACTTAATAAAAGGATCCCAGGTTCCATGAAATGTTTTGACTGAGCCCTAAACCAATTCCTGCATATTTATTTATTTAGAGGATAAGCCTGTAACATATGAAAAAGAGTGTTGTGTTTTGTTGTGTGTGTAGTGCTCACCTCCTTGAGCTTCTTGGCCCAGGGTTTCTGAGCCTTCTTGAAGCCCTCCTCTGCCTCCTTGGCCTCTTTGAAGCCTCCGATCATCTGTTTGTGATAAGCTTCTTTCTGCCAGTTCTTCACTTTCTCCACGTCCTCGTTCACCAGGTTGTTCTTCACGTCCTGGTGCAGCTCGCTCACCTTCTCCGCCTCCGTCATGACGCCCAGCCAGGCCCGCTCCACTGAGCCATACTGAGGACCTGCGCATCGAAACATCAACCCCACATTAAATACAATGCAATGTACGTAAGGAAGACAGGAGACAAGACTGGGCATTCTCAATGTGTATGTATGAAGAGGAAATATACACAAGTTTCAGAAGTATCAAGGCAAGTTTATTTGTATAGCACAATTCATACACAAGGCAACCAAAACTGAAATGAACATTGTCAGAGAAGGAGCTTGTCTCAGGAAGACTCTGGGCACCAGCAGGAGTCCAGTCCCTGTGCTCCTCAGAGTCCGGGCTGGTTCATATGGGACTAACATGTCACAGATGTAGTTTGGTGCGAGGCCATGGAGAGACTTGTACACAAGCAGAGCTGTTTTAAAGTCTATTCTCTGAGCCACAAGCTAGTGCAGAGACCTGAGAACTGGACTAATGTGATCATACTTCCTGGTTCTAGTCAGGATCAACAGTTTGACATTTTCCCTATTCAAAAGAGAAATGTTTTACTTGTTGATGCTAATGGCCCTCCTTTTCAGAAACCCACAGGCAGTAAACTACATTGTTCAGGTGTTAAAAACTATGCATGGTGCAACTTCAGATTCATGCAGCTAAAATCTGGAACAGTCTTCCTATGATTAGATGAAACAGGTTTTTTCTCTGACATTGTTCAAATCCAGGATAAAAACACTTCTGTTTAGCTCTGAATACAACTGAAGGATTTTATCTTTACTCTTTTTAATGTGCTGTGATCATTTATGCCATGTGTGATTGTTTTTTTAAGCGCTTGTATTTTGTATGAACTGTGCTGTACAAAAATAAACTTTCCTTTGCTTGAATTGTATTTCATTTTGAAACCAAACACATCAAACATGTTACTATTATGTACAGTGAGTATTTTTCAACAATAATATGGTTAAAGAGTTCTTCCCCTTGACAAAACTATCACAATAACAACTTGTTTTTACATCACTACATTATTATTTCATTTAGATTTTGCAATAAACCTGACTAACATCATTCCAGTCTTTCTATTTTGTAGGTTTATAAATGACAGAAAAATGCGTAAAACTTTCAAAAAATGAAAACAACATTTCAATATTTGGTTTAAATGAATGTTTAAATCAGGCCAGAAAAATTGATGTTCCATGTGTAATTTATGAATTACACATGTTCCTCAAGTCAAGACAAGAAAAAAATATTATTATGGCCCCGCCCTCTGACAAACAGGAAGCCCATAAATTTCACTGCAAAATGGAAAAATGAACAGCAAAAGTTTTCATACATGTTGGTTGGAAAGCGACTCCTCCTCGGCTGTTTCACCGATTCGCCTCAAAATCACTCCACATCATCTCAACACATGTACCTTAAAAATGACCTCAGGGATTTTTGATCAGTGAAACATTGTTTGAGCAGCGGAGCGGCAAAATGTGACCTTTTTTTGGCCGTTTTTGACAACATTAAATTTGCTCCCGTTTGCACAAACAAAGTCTGATTTGCACAAAACTTTAATACATTGTTCAACTCTAGGGTCTAGGTCGTTTGAAGGTGAATTAATTCAAATTGACACATTAGCGCCCCCTACAGACTATTTCAAAGTTTTAGATGGGCATTTTCAAATTTAGTTTTTTCAAAATGTTTGAAATTTTGCACATAAATCTGTTTTGCCTCTTGATTCAAAAAGTCAATAGGGTCCAAGGCTTATTTTTTACCCTGTTGCCGTGGCGACGAGAAACGCTCCCCATTCATTGCAAATGTACACCTCACACAAACATCAAACCAGCCTCGGCCGTTTCACCGATTTGCCTCAAAATCGCTCCACATCATCTCAACACATGTACCATCAAAATGACTTCAGGGAATTTTGATCAGTGAAACGTTGTTCGAGCAGCGGAGCGCCAAAAAGTGGCGTATTTTTTTTCAGTTTTTGACAATAGAAAAATTGTTTCCGTTTGCACAAACAAAGTGTGATTGGCACAAAACTTGAATCCATGGTTCAACTCTTGGGTCTAGGTCAAATGAAAGTTCAAATTTTGAAATTGGCTCTATAGCGCCACCTACAACAGCCAATTTAAAAATGCCTATGGGAGGGGTTCAAGGTCAAAATTGTCATAGAACCATGTAATTTGGAACACATGTTCCTCAAGTCAAGACATTGAACTTGTTTTATTATGGCTAATCCCTCTGACAAACAGAAAGCCCATAAATTTCACTGCAAAATGGAAAAATGAAAAATAATCATTTTCATACATGTCGGTTGGAAAGCGACTCCTCCTCGACCGTTTCACTGATTCGCCTCAAAATCGCTCCACATCATCTCAACACATGTACCTTCAAAATGACCTCAGGGATTTTTGATCAGTGAAACATTGTTCGAGCAGCGGAGCGGCAAAATGTGAGGGTTTTTTTGGCCGTTTTTGACAACATTAATTTTTTTCCCATTTGCACAAACAAAGTCTGATTTGCATTAAACTTGAATCCATTGTTCAACTCCAGGGTTTAGATCATTTGAAAGTGAAATATTTAAAATTGGCCCATTAGCGCCCCCTGCAGACTGAGTCAAAGTTTACATGGGGAGCCAAACCAGCTCTACTTATCATATTCATTACAATTTGACTAACAATCTTCTATGGCTACGGAAACAAATCATCACACAACGACGCCACCTCCTTTGAGCGGTGCTGCGTGGTACGGTGTGGTGCGGCGTAATGCGGGGCGTTGTGGAGCGGCGCATTGCGGCTTGGTGCGGGGCGGCGTGAGACGGGACAGCGTGGTGCAGGGATGCGTGGTGCGGCGTGGCTTGGTGCGGGGCGGCGTGGAACGGGGTGGTGCGCGCAGTGCGGGGAGTCGCGCAGTGCGGCGAGGGCCGTTCGACGCCGCTTGCGGCTTTAATTTATTTATTTCTTTCTTTTTTCTTCTGCACTTTGAGCCTTAATTTGACCCCCTGAACATGCATGAAAAGTTGTTAATTTTGGCCCAAAAATCAGACCTGGCGAAAAATTTGATATTTTGGTGTTTATTTTTATGGGACTCAAAAAATGACAGAACAGCGCCACCTACAACAGCCAAAATAATACCCCTATGGGACTTTTCGGAGGTCAAAATTGTCGTAGAAACATGAGATTTGGTACACATGTTTTTCAAGTCAAGACAAGAAAAAAATATTATTATGGCCCCGCCCCCTGACAAACAGGAAGCCCATAAATTTCACTGCAAAATGGAAAAATGAACTGCAAAAGTTTTCATACATGTCGGTTGGAAAGCGACTCCTCCTCGGCCGTTTCACCGATTCGCCTCAAAATCGCTCCACATCATCTCAACACATGTACCTTCAAAATGACCTCAGGGATTTTTGATCAGTGAAACATTGTTCGAGCAGCGGAGCGGCAAAATGTGACCTTTTTTTGGCCGTTTTTGACAACATTAAATTTGCTCCCGTTTGCACAAACAAAGTCTGATTTGCACAAAACTTTAATACATTGTTCAACTCTAGGGTCTAGGTCATTTGAAAGTGAAGTGATTCAAATTGACACATTAGCGCCCCCTACAGACTATTTCAAAATTTTAGATGGGCATTTTCAAATTTAGTTTTTTCAAAATGTTTGAAATTTTGTGCATAAATCTGTTTTGCCCTCTTGATTCAAAAAGTCAATAGGGTCCAAGGCTTATTTCTTACCCTGTTGCCGTGGCGACGACAAACGCTCCCCATTCATTGCAAATGTACACCTCACACAAACATCAAACCAGCCTTGGCCGTTTCACAGATTCGCGTCAAAATCGCTCCACATCATCTCAACACATGTACCATCAAAATGACTTCAGGGAATTTTGATCAGTGAAACGCTGTTTGAGCAGCAGAGCGCCAAAAACTGGCGTATTTTTTTTCAGTTTTTGACAATAGAAAAATTGCTTCCGTTTGCACAAACAAAGTCTGATTTGCACAAAACTTGAATCCATGGTTCAACTCTTGGGTCTAGGTCATTTGAAAGTTAGAATTTTGAAATTGGCTCTATAGTGCCACCTACAACAGCCAATTTAAAAATGCCTATGGGAGGGGGTTCGAGGTCAAAATTTTCGTAGAACCATTTAATTTGGTACACATGTTCCTCAAGTCAAGACATGGAAAAAATGTAATTATGGCTAATCCCTCCGACAAACAGGAAGCCCATAAATTTCACTGCAAAATGGAAAAATGAAAACCAATCATTCTCATACACGTCGGTTGGAAAGCGACTCCTCCTCGGCCGTTTCACGATTGCCTCAAAATTCACATCATCTCAAACATTACCTTACAAATCATCTCAACACATTTACCTTCAAAATGACTTCAGTGGATTTTTGATCAGGTCTAAGTCGTTTGAAGGTGAATTAATTCAAATTGACACATTAGCGCCCCCTACAGACTATTTCAAAGTTTTAGATGGGCATTTTCAAATTTAGTTTTTTCAAAATGTTTGAAATTTTGCACATGAATCCGTTTTTCCCTCTTGATTCAAAAAGTCAATAGGGTCCAAGGCTTATTTTTTACCCTGTTGCCGTGGCGACGAGAAACGCTCCCCATTCATTGCAAATGTACACCTCACACAAACATCAAACCAGCCTCGGCCGTTTCACTGATTCGCCTCAAAATCGCTCCACATCATCTCAACACATGTACCTTCAAACTGACTTCAGGGAATTTTGATCCGTTAAACGTTGTTTGAGCAGCGGAGCGGCAAAATGTGAGGTTTTTTTTTTGCTCTTTTTGACAACATTAATTTTGCTCCTGTTTGCACAAACAAAGTCTGATTTGCACAAAACTTTAATCCATTGTTCAATTCCAGGGTTTAGGTCAGGTTAAAGTGAAATATTGGAAATTGGCCCATTAGCGCCCCCTACAGACTGTGTCAAAGTTTACATGGGGAGCCAAACCAGCTCTACTTATCATATTCATTACAATTTGACTAACAATCTTCTATGGCTACGGGAACAAATCATCACACAACGGCGCCACCTCCTTTGAGCGGTGCTGCGTGGTACGGTGTGGTACGGCGTAGTGCGGGGCGTTGTGGAGCGCCGCATTGCGGCTTGGTGCGGGGCGGCGTGAGGCGGGACAGCATGGTGCAGGGCGGCGTGGTGCGGGGTGGCTTGGTGCGGGGCGGCGTGGAACGGGGTGGTGCGCGCGGTGCGGGGAGTCGCGCGGTGCGGGGAGTTGCGCGGTGCGGCGAGGGCCGTTCGACGCCGCTTGCGGCTTTAATTTATTTTTTTCTTTTTTCTTCTGCACTTTGAGCCTTAATTTGCCCCCCTGAATATGCATGAAAAGTTGTAAATTTTGGCCCAAAAATCAGACCTGGCGAAAAATTTCATATAATGGTGTTTATTTTTATGGGACTCAAAAAATGACAGAACAGCGCCACCTACAACAGCCAAAATAATACCCCTATGGGACTTTTCGGAGGTCAAGTTTGTCGTAGAAACAGGAGATTTGGTACACATGTTCCTCAAGTCAAGACAAGAAAAAAATATCATTATGGCCCCGCCCTCTGACAAACAGGAAGCCCATAAATTTCACTGCAAAATGGAAAAATGAACAGCAAAAGTTTTCATACATGTCGGTTGGAAAGCGACTCCTCCTCGGCCGTTTCACCGATTCGCCTCAAAATCGCTCCACATCATCTCAACACATGTACCTTCAAAATGACCTCAGGGATTTTTGATCAGTGAAACATTGTTTGAGCAGCGGAGCGGCAAAATGTGATCTTTTTTTGGCCGTTTTTGACAACATTAAATTTGCTCCCGTTTGCACATACAAAGTCCGATTAGCACAAAATTTTAATACATTGTTCAACTCTAGGGTCTAGGTCATTTTAAAGTGAATTAATTCAAATTGACACATTAGCGCCCCCTACAGACTATTTCAAAATTTTAGATGGGCATTTTCAAATTTAGTTTTTTCAAAATGTTTGAAATTTTGCACATAAATCTGTTTTGCCCTCTTGATTCAAAAAGTCAATAGGGTCCAAGGCTTATTTTTTACCCTGTTGCCGTGGCGACGAGAAACGCTCCCCATTCATTGCAAATGTACACCTCACACAAACATCAAACCAGCCTCGGCCGTTTCACCGATTCGCCTCAAAATTGCTCCACATCATCTCAACACATGTACCATCAAAATGACTTCAGGGAATTTTGATCAGTGAAACGTTGTTTGAGCAGCGGAGCGCCAAAAAGTGGCGTATTTTTTTTCAGTTTTTGACAATAGAAAAATTGCTTCCGTTTGCACAAACAAAGTGTGATTGGCACACAACTTGAATCCATGGTTTAACTCTTGGATCTAGGTCATTTGAAAGTTTAAATTTTGAAATTGGCTCTATAGCGCCACCTACAACAGCCAATTTAAAAATGCCTATGGGATGGGTTCGAGGTCAAAATTGTCGTAGAACCATGTAATTTGGTACACATGTTCCTCAAGTCAAGAAATGGAAAAAATTTTATTATGGCTAATCCCTCTGACAAACAGGAGGCTCATAAATTTCATTGCAAAATGGAAAAATGAAAACCAATCATTTTCATACATGTCGCTTGGAAAGCGACTCCTCCTCGGCCGTTTCACCGATTGGCCTCAAAATTGCTTCAAATTATCTCAACACATGTACCTTCAAAATGACTTCAGGGATTTTTGATCAGTGAAACGTTGTTTGAGCAGCGGAGCGGCAAAATGTGAGGTTTTTTTTGGCCTTTTGTGACAACATACATTTTTTCTCCGTTTTGACAAACAAAAACTGATTTGCATTAAACTTGAATCCATTGTTCAACTCCAGGGTTTAGGTCAGGTGAAAGCGAAATATTTGAAATTGGCCCATTAGCGCCCCCTAAAGACTGAGTCAAAGTTTACATGGGGAGCCAAACCAGCTCTACTTATCATATTCATTACAATTTGTCTAAGTTCTTCTATGGCTACGGGAACCAATCATCACACGGCGGCGCCACCTCCTATGCGCGGTGCTGCGTGGTACGGTGTGGTGCGGCGTAGTGCGGGGCGTTGTGGAGCGGCGCATTGCGGCTTGGTGCGGGGCGGCGTGAGGCGGGACAGCGTGGTGCAGGGCGGCGTGGTGCGGGGTGGCTTGGTGCGGGGCGGCTTGGACCGGGTGGTGCGCGCGGTGCGGGGGGTCGCGCGGTGCGGCGAGGGCCGTTCGACGCCGCTTGCGGCTTTAATTTGATTTTCTATTTGGACTGAAAATGTTTTAACATTTATAAACATTGGTCACCCGCCCCTTATGGACCAAAGGCTCTATGTGTTTTCTATTGTTGCATTTCCTGTCTTTGAACTGTGTTTGATTTTCCGATCTGTGTTGGCGAGTCAACAACTTTTCTAATGTCTTCCGAGATAACTACTGCTACTGCTCTATAAAAGTAAATTGAATTGAAATTGAATTGTTAATATGAGTAACTATTTTGGTCGCTTGGTGAACAGTATTCGAACAGTTAAAAGCAACATTTCTCAAGGTGCGCGTTGGACTGGTCCTGGACTAGTTCTGGACTAGTTCTGGACTGGTTTTGGACTGGTTCTGGACTAGCTCTGGACTGGTTCTGGACTGGTTCAGAGCAATTTCAACTGTTCAACTTGGAGCGAGTGCTAGTTATCATAACTACACACTGTTTACTTGACAGCAGGTAGAATCTGCCCTTCAACAAACTTTTTTTGCTGTATTTCTTGTCATATTATCCAGTTTCACCATGTGTTTAAGATAAAAACTGTATACATTGCCTAATCTTAAAAAAAATAGTGAAACACATTTCATTTTTTTCTTTTTTTTTCCATTAATTAGAATGGAAGCACTGAACATACCTGCTCTGAGAGTTCTTGTAGTGTCAGAATTCTGGGAATCCTAGTGTCATCTACATTTTTCCAAACCCTGAATTGCGTTGTAAATTATGAATACTGGCTGATATTGAAACTTGAATGCATTGGTGAGACTTCATAGTGAGTAATTGTAATTCAGAATGAGTGAATTTATCGCAGGGCATTAGGGCAATTGCGTACTAAAATATTAATGTATGCACCAGAGCAGCGGTGGAATAACTCATGAGACATCCAGATCATTTCACTATCAGGGGAAGAGCTAATGTTATGGCAGTAAGAACAAGAACATATATTCAATCTTCACATTCTTCATTTCATTCAGTGGGACGTTACACAATCGCTGCCTCACGCCCACACAGGCTTAAAATCTAATCAACTTGTGTAGGATTGTTTTAGAACAAGTGGGAGGCAAATTAAAAGGTTGAAAATCTTATAGCAAGCATTTTATTCATCGAGTTTAATTTAGCAAGAAGCCTTTTGTAAGTTTATACAAAAGTGGCGTTAGCAGTGTACAGACCTGTCCAATCTGGCCTTTTATGTGGACCTCTGTCTTTCTAACACAATCTACATTAAGTTATTTTCTCATTATCATCCAGCCAACTTCCCTTGTTGTCAAGCTCAGAACAGTGCGAATCCACCATTTTTTACAATCCACACCGTCGGCCTCTGCACTAATATTGCCCCCCTCTAACTAAAAAGTTTTGACTCCCCTGGTATAATATAATGGGAAGTTGACATTTTTTTCAATGTATGTTTGAAATGAATTAAAGGAGCGGTATGTAAAAATCTGGCCAAAAGTGGTACTGCACTCTCTCTGATTCCGGTTGCCAAATATGCAGACGAATCCATCCTGGGACCATAATGATAATACCCGAATAGACTAGAGTTTTGTCAACAACAAATCTATAACCAACTCCTTTTTCACAAAGATAGAAATCCTGGTTTTATTCCTTGTTTTGTCATCAATGATTGGAGAATCATAACAACACCTTTTTTAGTTCTGCGGCCACATGTTACTTTACCAGTGAGATTAGCTCGACGCGGTGAGCTCTGGCAACCTGTATCACAGTTTTTCTGATTGGTGAAACGGTGGAGGGCGGGACATCGAAATGAAAACTTTAACAAGATTTAGGGGCTGTAAAAGTCATTTGGAAATCCAAATATCTTGACTGAACTACTGTTATCGAAAAGACCATAATGCCTTTTGACAGATTAGGGCCATTTAATGTTGACTTTACATGAAAATCTTACATATTGCTACTTTAATACTCCATAATGATCCACTTTCTAAATAAGAATTGATGTAATAAGTATCAAATATTTGTGCCAATACAGGAACATTTGTTGTATTGGTTCTGGATTGAGTCTGTGAGTGATGTACAGTATTTGATGGCTCTCTGAAAATGTCTCTGTTTATTTATGGCTAAACCCAGAGTTTAAACTCATGCAAAACTGTTCTGTAATAACTTCTATTAAGGATGAACTGGTAAAACACACAATTGGACCCATTTTGTAATTTTGTAATCAGTGATTTGAGGTAAATTTTTGCGTTCATGCGACATCCCAACATTGCAAAGAGCCAATAGTTTAATTGTGGTGGAGGATTGGGTGGCAAGTGAATAAACTATTCTGGAAGATAATCTCTCTGCTCTTACAGGATCAATCAACATGAAACCAAATCCGTCACAAAGTTCCACATCTTCTTTGTCAGCACATATCCACTTTGGTTTACTTATTTTCTCATAAAGGCCAATATTCATGCATACTTATGCATAATGTTTTTCTGTAGAATATTATGTGAATCTAATCACTATCAAATAATGATCTGCGAAAACATTCTGACATTTTATTTCAACACTTTCAAAAAGGGCTTCTTTCCCAAAGAGTTGTATTGGCAGCTGCCCTCCAACTGAATAGAACTCTTTCATATATACGTCGGTCCATATGAGGTAGCTGCAGACGTTGAAAGCCAAAGCATAAAGATTGGTATCAGACATGGGAAAATCTTGGTGCCTTTATAATTAAAACTCATTGTTTGGTTTAATTTTTTGGTTTTGAATGCAAGTGCCAGTTAGACCCGCCCCCACAGCTTCCTGATTGGACGCAATTCATTCCAATTCTAGACAACAGAGACCCCTCCCCATTGGTCTAACTGTTCTCTTCAGGCGAATATTACCGATGGTAGGTATACTAAGGGGAGGGACAGTAAACAGATTTTGTATGAGAAACACCTTAATATAGATACTATGGGGTCACATGGTCATAATGATGTGTTAGTATCAAAGGGAATTTCACTTAAAGTTGGAGACATCACTTTTACAGAGTAGATTTAATAGCAGGTATTATCTACCTCAGGTGCAAAACAACAAATGTGAAATGCATTGCGAAAACTGCCGGCTTTCCCTGACTGTACATGTCTCCATTTCAAGCACTGCAACACACTTTTTGTTGTCAATTCTGTCTTTTCTGTCTCAAAGTGTTGGAATTCAGTCAAATATATAGATACATAAAAAATACAGAATTCCTTTATAAAATATATTTCTTAGTCCTTGTTCTTCTGTCCTTGTTTTATAGGCAAAAATCCACTGCGGACCCCTGACCTGTGGAAGGTGTATGGAAGCCTGACCTCCCATTGGTGGAGAAGGTAGGACTACACTGTGTGACTATTGATTCGTCCCAATTACATAAAGATTGTTTTTTACAAGGTTACAACCAGTAATTGACCTCTGACTACTCCGCTCCTCTGCAAACTCTTCTCTCACACTAATTATTTTGCTCCCTCGTTTGCAACATGCATAAATGTCATCTCCTTCATTTCTCCCGTCTGGCAACCCACTATTGGTTGCCACTATCTGCTCCACTGACTTATTTGCTTTGTCTCGTTACTGCTTTGCTTATTCAATATTCCACAGAACTGTAAAACACGTCTATCTATTTTAACAAGTTGGCTATTTTCTTGTCACTTTGTGGAACGTTCAGTCATTTCCATTTTTCAAAATTTGAAAAACACAGAGCTTTGCAAGACAGACGGCCAAACAATACCACAATGACTTTGATTGGTACCTTGATGGATACCTTTTGTAAATTGTACAGCTTCACGTCTGACTTTAAATAAGAAATAATATGCATTAATCTTGGCAATTAAAGGAATAGGCCACCGTGTTTACATACTGACATATGTTCTTACCTTATCTTAGACTAGTTCAGTGGTTCCCAAAGAGGGGGTCCCGACCCCTCGGGGGGTCGTGGGAACCCCTGGGGGGGTTGCAAGATGATTTCCAAAAAAAATAAAAATAAAAGGGGCAAATATTAGCCCTTAAATATTTATTTTGCATTGGATTTAATTCAAAAGGACTACTTGTTAAATTGTGTTTGGGGAATATAAAATATTTTAATTACGTTTCTAATTTTGTCCCAGTCATTGACAGCGTCAATCAAAATCAAGTTACGCAGCTCACATCACATGCAGCGACAAAGCGTCTCCTGTTGTGGTTTTCTAAAACTAAAGGTGTTTGGAGGCTACAAACAAATAATACCTGCTTTAAAATGAAACGTGGTTAATATCCACAACAGAAAAACCCGGAGGGGGAGAACAGTCACATGTAAGGTGATGGTGCGAAGAGAGGGAGAGAGGGCAGCGGTTGAACAGCACGGTAAAGAGGCCCGGCTTTTTGGAGTCAAAGGTAAAGAGGTCCGCACATTAAAAGCGGGTGGCCGCCCACTTTTAATGTGCGGACCTCTTTACCGCTGACTCCGAAAAGCCGGGCCACTTTACCGCGGTCGGAGAACAGTGAGGGCGAGCCGCAAGAAATGCGCTCCACTTCTGCTAAGAAGGGAGCCCACCAAGCCCATCACTGTGTCACTACGTGAGTAAAAGTACGCAAGCCTCCTTTTTTGGGCTGGACAGTGCAGCTCAGTAGTGGCGAGAGTCTTTATGAAGCGTTACTCCAAGGAAATACATGCTCATTTCATGTGACGGGAAGAGCTGTTGAGGTGGGGGGTCGCGGGAGAGCAGCGCATTTATGATGGGGGTCGTGGGCTAAAAACTTTGGGAACCCCTGGACTAGTTGATATGTACCTGTCTGGTCTTTGTCCGTGCGCTCTGTCATGTAAACGGAGCACAAACGCAGCCTCTTCCACAGACTGTATAGTTCCAAATCGGCTCCCGTTAGAAGCTACCAAACTCTTCCACATGTTCCCTATTTAAATACAGTTACGTGACGTGTTACACTACCAAGTATAGTAACACAGAAATGTAACATGTCGATTTTCTCAGCGGATAAAAAGGGGTACTATATTGTGAGGCGTAATAATACGAGGAGCACTACGTCCGCGCACTAACTCCTAAAGACGTACTACAAGTCACGCTGCTTCTATTGACGCAAGTGAGCGGGAGAGAAGTCTGGAGTTTGGTAGTTTCTAACGGAAGCTGATTTGGAACTATACACTCTATGGAAGAGGCTGCTGTGCTCCGTTTGCATGACAGAGCGCACGGACAAAGACCAGACAGGTACATATCAACTAGTCTAAGGTAAGGTAAGAACATATGTCAGTATGTAAAGACCGTGGCCTATTCCTTTAAAGATTACAATGATAGCATTTACTTTGTTTCTTTTAGAATGTGAGACTATATATCTTCAGTAAAAAATACACAGGGAAACACGTAGGCTCTCCGATTGTAGCTCCCTATACTACCAACAGAGGGAGGTGTATTTTTATTTTGTCTTTTTCCAAATGACAAAATTACCGGTCGATAAAAAGTACCAAGACTCACATATGAGAATAAATTCATTCCTTGTGTGGTTTCCCGTCTTTGTTACTGCTTCTGAGCCAGAGTAGTAACAATGGGAAACACTTTTTATTAATGCTCTGGGATTGATGTTTTACAATAAATAAAAACAAAAATTTATAGATTTTGTTTTGCTATTTAAGTAGAATGAACTAATAGCTAATCTTCAATAAATTAAACATATATGCTGAATTCTTGTTAGTGGAGCATGGAGTGGAGCAATAGATAAGGGCAATTGTATATTGTTGAGAAATATAATTGAATTGAATGTCATATTGAGATTGCACCAAAGTACATCTGCGACATTTTAGTGCCATATGAATAAACCAACTCAGACTCTGAGGAGCACAGGGACAGGCCTCCTGCTGGTCCCAGAGTCAAAACTTAACATGGGGAGGCAGCATTTCACATTTATGGAACAGTCGTCCAGACAATGTTTAAATCCAGCATAAAAACAGTTCCATTTAGCTGCACGTACAACTGAAAGATTGTGTCTTTGCCATTTTTTATGTCCTGTGATTATTTATGGTTTTAATGCCTTGTATGCCTTGTTTTGTTGTCTTTCCTTGCCTAATATTTAAATGCACTCTACAATTAAGCTCAACAGATGTGAGACGTGCCTCACACAAGGACATGTCGTCTTTAAATATTCCATTATTGTCTCCATGATCGTCAGTTCAGTGGGTGCTTCTGTTAAATCCCTCTGAACAATTGCATCTTTAGCCCAATGAATAGCTCGTCGCCCAATACGCTCAATAATACATGAGCCTGGTCCAGTCTGTCCATGGCTCCTCATTTCGCTGCTTATTTTAGTCTCCTTCATTGGATTTGTCTCGCGTGTCTTACTCTGTGTTTGACATATACAATTACAGATACCGCGCACCATTGTGAGTCTGTTCGGATAATGAGTTTAAAAGAACTAAAATGTAATGTAACTTAATATGTCGGCAGCTGGGATCAGAAAGTAGTTATTGATTTTTGGATGGTTTTGAATGATGAAAGTTTTTTACCATATGGAATGATCGTTAATAGGAATTTTACATTTTGCTTTTTGGGCATTGGTCAGAGTTGGTCATTCTATTGTCCATTAGAGCCAGACACCAGCTATACTCTGTGTCCTTTATGTTTACCCAAGAACATGTTTTCCACTTTAGTAGGTGCGTCGCGGGAGGCAGAGACGGGGTGGGCGTTTCACTTATTTACGCTGTAGGATCACTTACCACGGTTATCACTATTTACTCCATAAGTTTTATTCCTTGTATTGTACTGGTTTGGTTCTGGTTTAGTCCTAGTTTAGTACTGGTTTGGTCCTGGTTTAGTCATGGTTTAGTCCTGGTTTTGTCCTGGTTTTGTCCTGGTTAAGTCCTAGTTTATTGCTGGTTTGGTCCTGGTTTAGTCCTGGTTTTGTCCTGGTTTTGTACTGGTTTAGTGCTGGTTTAGTCCTGGTTTAGTGCTGGTTTGGTCCTAGTTTATTGCTGGTTTGGTCCTGGTTTAGTCCTGGTTTTGTCCTGGTTTTGTACTGGTTTAGTCATGGTTTAGTCCTGGTTTTGTACTGGTTTAGTGCTGGTTTAGTCCTGGTTTAGTGCTGGTTTAGTTCTGGTTTAGAGCTGGTTTGGTCCTGGTTTAATCCTAGTTTAGTGCTGGCTTTGTCCTGGTGTTGTTCTGGTTTTGTTCTGGTGTTGTTCTGGTTGTGTCCTGGTTTAGCTCAGGGCCAAAATATTCACTGTCTTCCTCCTCTTCCTCTTCTGCCTGTGACATGTCTCAATGGCGCTGCTCTCTGATTGGTTGCCGGCCACATCCTTAGCCCAGAGGTTTAGCACTGGTTCCATTCTCATGTTTCATGTTTGTGGCAGCTGTGTGATGCTTGGTCTGGGTCTGGAAGGAAAAAGGCAAGCAAGGGAAACGTATTGTTTACATTTTTTTTCTAACACTATTAATAATATTATCAACAACATGGTCTGATGTATGCTATGCTATGTATCTGCAGTGAATACATTTGATTTAAAGGAGTTTGCATGGTTCTCATTGTGTCTGGATGGGTTTCCTCCGGGTGTTTCTACGCAACAAAACATGGACAATAAAAATCCTCCGGCGCCATCAGTCCTGACAAAACCGTGCATCAACATCTGGAGACTGGTCCCCGGGCGCTGTACTATAATGCTCACTACAGTTTCCCCTCATGGTATTGAAGGATGAGTCAACAGCAGACACACGTATCTATGGAGACATTAGAGTACCATACAGTATACAGAACCTTACGTATATATGTGTAGTTTACTGTAGGCAAACCCTTTCCAACGTGTGCCTGCTCCTTCTTATCTTTACAGACCAGACCTGCTGTTGTTTCCTATGAATGTACGGATGCTTAATAGATCTACAGCGTATTTGCCTTTGTGTTAGTTTGGGCCTTGTACAAGTGTTTACTTTCTCGCTGTTTCTTATTTCTCCCGACTCCCTCTTTGCCGCATACTTACACACAACACGCTGAGCATCCACCATCAGACCCACAGTGGTCCAACTACGTCTGCAAAACGTCTGTCAACACGAGATCCACAAGCAGCTCGGAGCCAAGAACCAGTCTGAGAGCAGAGAGAGGAGAGAGATATAACCGTACATACAATCTATTCTATTGACAAATTACTTGCATGTAAGCTGGGACAATGTTTGCAGATACCTGTTGGCAGATTACTGTACAGAAATAGTAACTTTTGTATATTTCTAGATTAAAATCCCTCCTTTTTCAAATTGTACACTACAAAAAAGGATAAAATATGAGGTAATACATGCTTGAATAAAATGTTTTTATTAGTTTGAGCACATTTTAACTGTCTAAAAACAATATATACCAATGGAACAAGCAAACAAGTCTTGTTTTCAAAAGATAAAGGAAAATTCAAGAAATGTCTTCCTTGGAATTAGACATAAATTGAAACATCACTTGAAATAAGACTAAACTGCTTGTTACACTGGCCGAAAAATCAAAATTGAGATAAAAACATGCATTTAATACCTTACATCTTGTCACTGTGTTACTATTTGCAGTGTAATCTAAAATGTAGAAAGTTGAATTATTAAAGATGGGGTCTACCTAACTGTTTAGCTTCATAGATAATACCATTTGTCAGTCCATAATACACAACACTTAACTAATAAATCAGTCCACAAAATTCAACTTTTTTAATTGAATGCTTTCGGCTGAGAACTGATCAAACTCTCCATAGATTTTCCATCTGAAATCTGTTCTAAAGCTGTGGCAGAGGTTAAAAAGCGTGTGAAAGCTTGTGATGTACCAAACTCGGTCCCACCTTTTGCAGTTTAAAAATCACCCCACCCATTTTAACGCAGCCAAAACAGGACAAGAGCACGACACATTTATAGACATTGCAAATTGGGCTAACACAAGAACACACCCTCCCTCCATTATCGAACATTTCTGAGGGAAAAAAAAAAAATGGTTTGTGCTGATAAACGGAGAGAAGAGATTAGCTGTAGAAGGAGGAGAGAGAAAAGAACAAGACGGGATAAGCATATATGAGATAAGATGAGACAGAGTGGGAGAGAACCAAAAAATGGAGTGAATGAGGCCGTGTATGGAGAAAGTCAGCAGACATCAGAGAGGACACAGAGGACAGAGAGCAGGTCTGATGCATCTGCTGCTGAGTCACTCCCTCTGCATCACTAGGCCGCCTCTGATGGTTCACCCTCCACCTCTCTCTGTGCGCATGTCTTAGACCCAGACTCAGCTAAATACTCAGCTCAAGAGAGATCTGGGTTTGTACCTCGTGTCCCTGCATCTGCAAAGTTATCACATATGCACTAGAATCTATTTTAGGTTTTCACTCCTCGGGCATATTTGTGCCATACAATCACTGATCTTGTGCTGTGTGCTCCTCATTCCTACTGTTCTGTAGCCTGTGCTGCAACGCGGACACTTTTCCCGCTTGTGTGATGTATTGATCAAAAATTGATCATTTTTGGGTCGATAATTTTTTGGTCGATCATTTTTTGCTCGATAATTGATTCTGTACCATTTATATGTGTATGTGTATATGTTTTATCAATTGCCGGGTCGCTGGGGCGGATGAAGCGGAAGAAAATGAATGGATGGGTGTATATGTTATATCTTGATGTGTCCAAAACATATGGATACAATCTAACCACATCTAACACCAAATGCTATTTAATTTAAACTTAATTTAATCATCACTAAGACCAAATGTAGGTTTGTGTTCAAGATTTAAGACTACTGTAATGCGGTGTAGAGCATTCCAGCCACAAGAGGTCAGTAAAGGAACAAACAACATCGCATTATTTCCTAATAAATCCGAGGCTTATTAATACTTTAACTCGCTCAAACTTGCGGCAGAAGAGTTTGCGCGCCGGATTTATTTCCAAACTATATCACAATGCTGATCATAAGTTCTCTTTTCTTTCCACTTTTTGAAACTATTCCATTGTTGTTATGTTGATGATGTTGTGTCACTCGAAGCCGGAGCCAGGGAGTGCTCTAATTCCTACAGCTGACAGTAGGAATTAGAGCAGGCGTATAAATAGGCCTACAGGGAGGTAAGGTGCTTATTTTGTCATTCACCTGACGCTCCTCCAGACTGCTGCAGCCGCACTGGTCTGAAGCCACATCCAGGCCCTTTCTTACGCTGGTCTAAAGACATATCTAGACCCTTTTTTACACTGGTCTATAGCCAGATCAAGGCCATTTTCAAACTGGTCTGAGGTCACATCAAGACCATATTCACACTGGTCTAAAGTCAGACCCAGGCCCTTTTCACACTGGTCTAAAGTCACATCTAGACCTTTTTTACACTGGTCTAAAGTCACATCTGGACCCTTTTTACACTGGTCTAAAGTCAGATCAAGGCCATTTTCAAACAGGTCTAAAGACAACATGTGGACCCCTTTTACACTGGTCTAAAGTCAACAACAAGGCCCTGTTCAAACTGGTTTAGACTCTAAAGTCACATCCAGGCCTTTCTCATGGTGTCATCACTCTCTCACCCCCGTTTTTGCTAAATTGACCCTTCTCCTCTTTTCTCCCTTTGACAAGAGCCAATCAGTACGGGGCAGAAAGAGGCTGCGAAAAGGCTCAAGGGACTGCACGTCTTAACAGCTGCATTGACTTTGTGTTGGACTTCAATTCAATGTGACATCACCACTTTAGAGCACAATCATGTTTACTGGAGATGCTGTAAAGGCAGAGTGTCCTTTTTTAATGTGTAAATCTTCGGTATTGCATTGTGTGTCGTCATTTATCGGTGATCTCAGCTTTGAGCTCCTATGGCCATGGAGTGAGAATGCTGTGTGTGTTTTTAGAAAGTGTACTAAATAGTCCCAAATGTTATAAATAATGATCATAAAACCATCTGTGATTCATCAGTAATAAGTTAGTAATGTATTAAAAACTCAATGATCCTGGAAGAAATTAAAGTTTTTAATTTTAATATGTTGGGTTCATGAGAAAATTGACAAAAAAGAGAAAAACACAGAATAGTGGGGATCATCAGTCTTATCAGGCTCATCAGTCTCATCAGGCTCATCAGGCTCATCAGTCTCATCAGGCTCATCAGTCTCATCAGGCTCATCAGTCTCATCAGGCTCATCAGGCTCATCAGATCTCAGATGCTGAGCTCACACTACGGCTCTAATGCAAACTTTTGTGCCCTGATGCAAAACACCTCCATATTTCTTGGTGAATCTGGTGTGTATGTGTGTGTGTCATGTCTCCTCTCCTCTCCTCTCTTCCACACCCCCCCTCCTCCTCTCCTGTCCTCTTGTCTCTTCTCTTCTTCTCCTCTCACCTCTCCTCTCCTCTCCTCCACATCCCCTCCTCCTCCTCTCCTCTCGTCTCCTCTCTTCTCCTCCTCCTCCTCTCCTCTCGTCTCCTCTCTTCTCCTCCTCCTCCTCCTCCTCCTCCTCTCCTCTCCTCTCTTCTCCTCCTCCTTCTCCTCTCCTCTCCTCTCCTCCGCACCCCCTCCTCTACTCTCCTCTCTTCTACTCCTCCTCCTCTTCCCTCTCCTCTCCTCTCCTCTCCTCTCCTTCATATCCTCTCCTCTCCTCCACATCCCCTCCTCCTCTCCTCTCCTCTCCTCTCGTCTCCTCTCCTCTGCCTGTGTCTGGCTCCGGCTGCTGGTTGATGCAGTGAGACTGGTCAGATCTGCCGTCGTGGCCTCTCTGTCATGATGGAGCTGGTGTGGAGAGCCTGGTCATCACATAAGCACTGCAGCGGCTCAGGACTCTGTATTAAATCACAACTCTGTGGGTCGTGGGCCGCACTCAGCAAGAGATTTACTCGTTCACTGCTTTTCCAAAGGGTTCTTTGTTTAATTCAATTCAATTTCACGTATTTTTGTAAAGCCCAACACAGATCAGAGAATCAAACTTTTCAAACAAAAAGAATAGAGAACACATAGGTCCATAGGGGGAGTTGACCAACGTCCATAAGTATTGATAAATGTCCATAGTTATTGAATGTAGAGTGCCCTGGGTCATCACCAGAGTAATATAATATTTAGACCCACTAACAGTCTACCCTACCCACCTGCATCTGCAAGGAAAAACTCTGAAACCCCTTGGAAAAAAAGTGAGAAATAGCAATGAATAGAGTCAAAATCTTAATAATGCAGACAGATAAAGTAGGAAGAAGGAGAGGATAGTACTGCGTTTCTGTTGTTTTTTGTAAAGGACCCCATGCTTGCCATCAAAAGTAGATTTATATCTGCTAATGGGTTGTTGGTATTCAGTCTCTCGGATCCCGTAATAAAGTATTAATTTATAATAAAGTCAGAACGATGATATTTGTACGTATTGTGTAAATCTAGAATATGCTTTAGATTAGATCAATCGTATCTCTGTATTTAAAAAAATGTTTTTTCCTGGAGCTGGGTTTGTTCCAGAGCCTGACGACACGACACCAGGCTTTTGATGCAATGCAATTTCTAAACGATTGGATACGTTTCAGTAAAAAATCTTTCCCCTTATCTAAAGACTTATGAAATATGGGAATATATATATATATATTACCAACCAAAATATTTGATTGTATCTAACATAAAAAAGATTCATATTCATCTAAAAATCTTTTTTTATCGCAGCCCTAGATTTTGACATTACCATGTTTTAGCGGCTAACTGCTTCACAAATGCGCTCATTTTTTAACTAGAATTCAGTTACCAGTGCACTTTTGAGAAATGCCACTGTTGTTTCTCATCTGGTTCATTGTGATAAAACTCAATTTCTTCCACGTAATATTCCGACTTCTTTTGCAACTTGATGAAGACGACTCCATCCGTTATAACAGATAATAGATCGTGTTGTGATTATTCATGCATTCATACATTACAATGACATGGGAAAGTAATTAATAGAGCCGAATCTAATCCCATGTGACATCTTTGCTCATAAATTGCCTTTATAATGATTTGTGCTTTGAGCTGTAAAAACCACCAGCACATTGTCACACATGGTTCTGCCAGAGCAACACAATACTGTTCAGTTCACAGTTCACAATCTCTCAAAATGATCAAAGCACAAAAATACAAAATCCTCTGGCTGATTCGCTGATGGAGCAAATTAGCAGAAGAGAAAAGCAATACATTGATTAGTTTGAGCTGAGAGTCACACTTCAGGTCAGCAGCGGCCGACTGAGGAAAAACTAATGCCCCATGTGCATTCAAAAAGACAGATTTTATACATTTAGGATTTTTGTAGGATTTTTGAAATGATTAAGATGATTTTTCGATTTTAGTTATGAAATTATAATAATACAAAAAGTCAAAGGCTCTATTCTGTGTTTTAAAAAGCTTTGGTTCATCTCTTGAGGTGTTGGTTTAGCTTTAGTTCAAAAGCGCAGAAAGTTGTGCACCTCTATATTCTCTTTGGAAAGTGATGTCTAAAAATGTCTTAATAAATATGTGTGATAATTATCATAACACCCGAGTACGAATTTGCATTTGCATTTGTTTTCATTAACTGGCTTACATTTTATCTTAAAAAAAACTCCCAAAAACAGAAGAATAACTATATCTATTTGCATTCAGTTTTATAAAACGTTCAAGAAATAGTCAAGGAATAATACACTCACCCCCACCTCTCTCCCACTTCTCCCCCACATCTCCCACCCCTTTATACCTCTACCCCCACTCTCCCACCTCTCTCCCACCTCTCCCCCACATCTCCCCCACCTGTCTCGCATCTCTCCCCCACCTCTCCCCCACCTGTCTCGCACCTCTCCCCCACCTGTCCCTGTCTTTACTAATACAATACGTGGTACTAGCAAACTTTATATTCAGTTTCTGCCTCCTCTCTCCCTGAGTTGATCTTAGCCTTCTGATTCTAGCTCATTCCAATCCAATCTATTTCTCTAGTTTAAGTTGAAGAGTTTAGTCTTCTGTAACGTACATGCTACACATCTCTCTCCCACCTCTCCCCCACCTCTCTGGCATAACCGATTTCTCCACGGTTATATCTTCAGCGACATCAGATGGTGCCTCGGTGTGCGGGCTGCCGTTGTGGGAGCGCCAGAGCGTCTTTCTCACTTATCAAAAAATAGGTATTGATTAAACAGGAGCGGCAGAAGGAGCAGCAGGAGGAGGGGGGAACTCCTTCTCTGGCAGCAGTCATGCACCAAAGTGATGTGTTCACAACAACTCATGCCTCACCAGTGGCACTGACTCACACTGCTCCCCCTCGTATCCACAAACCAAAACCCAGAATGCTGAAAAAGGCGCTGCCATCTCCTCTCTTTGAATGTATTATGCAATCCATATATTGTTCTGGGGGCCCCTTTGCACTTATAGGTCATTTAAACAATTATGAGGATTGACAAAAGTGTGACACGGCAAAATTGCTTTGAGTTAGGTTACATTTATCTTGACTTTAGCTCATTGCTAAAGTCAAGATAAATGGGACGAGCAAGCAATCTTTTCCTCAATCAAGAATGTGCTTATCTGCAACAATGTGTACTAAGTTACATCGTTATTGCAGTGTAATTTAAAAAAAACTGGGACTATGGACAGGTACTGATATACTTTAAAAAAAAAAGTATATCAGTATTGGAATATCGTAAATTGTATATCAGGCATGTCAAAAATCATGGTCCTCAATGTCACGTTATGTTAGTAAATTAGCAAGTCACTTTTAGTTCAATTCACTTAATTTTTGTATAGTAGTTATCTCAAAGGACTTTAAAAAGTTGTTGATTCTCCAACAACTGAGAACAAACTGTTCAAAAAGAGAAAATGCAATGATGACAAACTTATAGGAGCCATTGGACCATAGAGAGCAGGATGACCAATATCCATATGTCCATACATGTTAATGAATGTCCTGGATCATCACTGTCCTAGGCAATCCTGCATCAGCAAGGACCAAAAAAAGAGTTGGAAAAAAGTGAAATCTCGGGGAGGCCCACAGCGAGAGAGGGTCCGCTCCCACGATCTTCAGCTCCGCCAATAGAGGCAGCCATTCACTTTGTTTGACTTCTTAATTCTGTTTATTTGTGGCTTATGTATCTGGTGAACATTTGTCATTTAGTCAACTTCAGAAAATAAATGTTTATGGAATTTAAAAGCTCAGAACAGCCTGAAACCAGTCAAGACAGTTTTACAACGTGGTTTGTTGCTCCCTGGACGTGTCCGGTTCACTAAAGTGGCCCTTTGGTTTTAATAGTTTTTTAAGTGTGTTATCAAAGCATTATCAAGTCCACAGTGTGACTTCTATTCCTCACATAAATTCATCTGAAATCCTTACAGCCAAAATAAAACCTGCACTATTAGCTATCACAACGCTGCTTGAAATATGGCCACTAATACTAATACTAAAATACTAATTCAGCTTTTTCTATTTCTATATTTATTATTGATAAAATGGAAGAATATGAGGAAACACCATCTTTGATTACACTAGAGCAGGTGTCTCCAACTTTTTTCACCCAGAAAGCTACATTCCCGGGATGATAAAGGCAGAGAGCTACTCCTTTAAGCTTTTATAAAATATACATATATTGGTATACAGGCATTATTTATTATTATTATGTACAGTCATTACATTTATGCATATTTGTTACTAGTGCACAAAGTAAGAGCATTTACAATAATTCATAATGATAATGATTAATGCAATCCGAAATATTAAGTGTATTATTTGATTTGTTCATTTCTAAATCCTTTTGGCGAGCTACCTGGAAGGGGGTGGCGAGCTACTGGTGGCTCCCGAGCTACAGGTTCTACAGACGCTTGCACTAGATTGACTAGACAACGCAAAAACTACCTTGAACGTGTAAAGCGACCTAAACACAGCTGCAGGTTTGTTG
This sequence comes from Knipowitschia caucasica, assembly GCA_964034765.1. Taxonomy (NCBI): domain Eukaryota; kingdom Metazoa; phylum Chordata; class Actinopteri; order Gobiiformes; family Gobiidae; genus Knipowitschia; species Knipowitschia caucasica. Next base: position 30,211,701 of record OZ035827.1, read on the forward strand.
ACGAGGAAACACAACATTAGAACGCCGTGAGAAATCTCATAAAGTCAATTGTGCGTAATATAACCACCTTGCTCCTTATGTTGCTTTATTGTAGTGCTTTCCGTGGCTGGTCGGTGTAACATTAGCCGCTACAGTGCAGGCGGAATGAGACGGGGGAGTTTTGTAGCACCCAAGTCCCGGTCTGGGCCCTCACGTCAGCTCGCATTAGGCTCTGTGTTGTGGGCCCTGCGAGCTGTGAGCAGGACTCATGTGTGGAGCAGATATAGACACGAGCGCACACGGCCCAATGTCACTGAGAAAAGATGCATTTATGTCAGCTTCAGTTGTAGATATGGAAAAAATTGTGTTTTTTTAAATAATCGTCTAGAATTGTGTTTTAAGGGGAGGTGCCAGTGCAACGCTATGGGAAAGATTGAGTTTTTGAATGAAATGATGGAAAAGAAAATGTTTTAGATAGTGATTACATTCAGAAACCTGCTATATTATTTAGTGGTAGTAGTAGTGAAAGTAGTGGTAGTTTTTGTTTAGAATTTTGAATTATTCATTACACAATACAATGTTTCCTGCCCTATTTACATTTTCTTTCTTTTACAGAATTTCAAATGATTCAGTTCAATTCTTGCAAAACCAACACATGAGATATTTCTCGCAATTATAATGGGTACTCTTTACCATAAATAGTCAAATTCTAAAGGCACATTTCGATTTCTGGAAGTCCTTTCTACTGGCCAACATCCTGCATTTGTTTTTGGAAAATTGTCACCACGCCTAGACTTCATTATAAGCAAATAATTAGACCATATCTATAAGAAGATGTGTGAATAACTTTGGGACTGTTTTGATGGATTGATCCAGGAATTACAGAGAACTTAAGTTACATTAGGTAGCTTCTAATTATAAATTTTGAGCTAATTAAAGCAGTACATAAAATTACACTTACACAGGTTTCTAGACTTGTGAAAAAAGGTGTAAAAATTAGACTGAGTGTGAATATGTTAGTTAATAAACCTTTCCATAATAGCTTAACATGAGAAAACTGGCCTTTGAGCTAATGTTTAATTGGCGTTGTGTTACGTATGGTGGCACGGTGGCGCAGTGGTTAGCGTTTGTGCTTCACTGCAAGATGGTCCTGGTTTCCATCTCTAGAGCTCTCTGTGTCTGCATAGGTTTCCTCTGGGTGCTCCGGTTTCCCCTCCCAGATCCCACTCCCACCCCCTCTCTCTGGGGCCAGGACTAAAGAGGAGTTTCTGAAATCTCAGTGGGACTGGTTGAATAAAAGTAAAGAATAACATGTTAAGATTCCTGTGCTGGTTTTTCAGGGAGAACTTTTTATATAATTGATTTGTTTGTGATCATGAGACGTGTTGCCGCAGCAGTTCTGGACAAATGTGTGTCGGTATGAGTTGAACTGCTGTGGAACATTGTATCCAAATCATAAATTCCTCCTCACGGTCACAGTCTGTGTTATTCTATGCTGCCTGTTGAAAACTAAAATACATTTTATCTTTTGCGGCCTCATCCAAGTGATAATAACAGTCATTTTCCGATAATAACTCATAGTGAAGTGTGCACGTCCTCCTTGTGTTAAAACCCTTTAATGTTCTTGAAGAAAGCAATGTGTTTTTTCTTTTTTTGATTTTCTAAGATGGGGAGCACTAATAACACTGATAATTTGGGCAACACTGCGGCTGAATGGATAGCACTCTCGATTCTCAGCAAGAAGGTCCTGGTATTCAAATCTCGGAGGCCTTTCTGAGTGGAGTTTTCTTGCATAAGTTTCCTCCGGGTGCTCCGGTTTCCTCTACCACTAAAAACCTGTACAATAGGTCTGGCGAATATGCCGACCTCCCATCTCTGTGTGGAGTGAGAGACAAATGCCCACAATTGTAAAGTGCTTTGTGACTCTGCTCAGTGAAAGGCTTACTTACTTTTATTTTTCAATTCTAATTTTAATTCCTATTATTTCAACCCCTAGTTTGAAGGCCTGGTTGAGATGCAGTTTGATGGTAAAAGTGCCTAAAATCAAGTGTGATGCCCCAAAGAGGTACATTTCAGTCCCAAGCTTCAAGTAGCTCCAAGCTTGAATTGTTTTTTTTAGTTTAAACTGTTTGATTCTCTGATCTGTGTTGGCAATTTCAACGGTTTTGTTTAATCCTCTGAGAAAACTATTGTTGTGATTCAAGGCTATACACAATAATACATTGACTTGACTTGAATTGAAGTAGATATAGTGACTTAAAGAGTGATCTACCAAATGGATGAGGAAACCATTAGAGGGTTAAAAAGTGGATCTGCAGACTTCCTGTTGTTGCTGCACACATTAGTGATTGTGTATCATTTCCGTACAGTGCGTCCATCAACCTCTGCTTCACATGTATCCTTCTCTAATGTGTGATCGATCTGAGAAGATTGAAGACGGATTAGAGGCACTAAAGGAAGGAAGTGCAAACATTCTCATACTCAGGTCGGGCAGCATGAGCTTACATCAGAAAACACTTTGTAAGAATATATATATATACAGATAATAGTAAAATGTTGTGATCAAAAAGCAAACCACAACATGCTGTTTTCCTAAGTCATTATTAGTCATTTGTCAGTGGGTCGGAGAGTGTTTGGGCCTGTATCTAAAATGTGCAACAGTCTTCCATGAAATGTGAGACAGGCTTCTATTCTGACAGATCCAGATTGATGACTGTTTAACTGTGCATAAAACTGAACTATTGTATCTTCACTATTTCCACCCGACTGTGATTATTCATGATTTAAAAGCCTTGTATCTATCTAGTTTTGCTCAGCACTTCTTGCCTTGTGTATGAACTGTGCCATTCAAATAAACCTGCCTTGCCTTTTGTGTTGTATTGTATGAGTGAGAAATAATAACAATGTGCTTCATCCGACCCCTTTTCAAATTGCGTATATCGGTTAATTCTTTCTAATTCTATTCATTGTTTTTGTCTTTTTGAATATAGAACTTTCAAATAAGTAATTACTCTACCTCACTATACGATGGAGCTGATTGGCTGAGAGAGGGTGGTCCTCTCTTCTCCACTTTTCTGTCTGAAAAGCTGCTCTAAAGATGTGACAAAGGCCTGAACTAAACTGTTTTCTTACTGGATCATTGTTAGACTCATCTTTCCCCATATCCGCTCCCTCTCTCACTCCTTTTTCTCTCTCTCTCTCTCTCTCGCTCTCTCATGCTCTCTCTCTCCCCATCTCTCTCTTTATCTCTCTATATCATACTTTCTGTTGCTCTCTCTCTCTCTCCCTTTCTGTCTCTGTCTCTATCTCTTTCTCTCGCTCATGCATCTTGTTGCTCTTTCTCCCTCTCTCTCTCGCCCTCTCATGCCTCCTGTTTCTCTCTCTCTCTCTCTCTTACTCTCTCTCTCTCTTGCTCACCCTCTCTCTCTTTCCCTCCATCTATCTCATGCTTCCTGTTGCTCTCTCTCTCTCTCCCTCTCTCCCTCTCTCTCTCTTCCTGTTGTCTCAAAGCTGTGGTCACGTGATGCAGGCTTAGTAACTCTCTCCTGTCTCCTGGCAACATGCAGCATATGCCACACTGCACCATATCCCCACATGAGCTCCGGTCATCACACCGAGGCTCTGCTGACCACTTCACTGCACTGGAAAGCACAACATTTCAATTGTTAACATATGATTTTGCGGTTTTCAATCAATTCTATTAACATATTTCTTGCTGGCAGAAATATATGCTACTAGATTGCCTCTTTGCCTGGATCTCCTATTGTGGAGGAGAAGGAGAAAGGGTTGGAAATTGATGTTTGATTTTATCTGTCACAGGATATAAAACAAGGAAGGACCCCAAAGCAGAACTGCAAAATACTACAGATCTATTTTAGTGCTAAACAAATAAAGTTCTGCCCCTTCTTGGGCAAATTATTTTAAATTTACTGCCAATAAAAAAAAAAGTGAGATTGTAGCTCAAGGAATTTCACTTTTTGACACAAAAGAGAAGAATTCAATTGCAAAAAACAACTCAATTGAGTTGTTTTTTGCAATTGAATTCTTCTCTTGTTCATGTTATTGAGCTGAGTCCACTTATTTCTGTGGGTTCTTTTTCAAAACTAGAAGTCTCAGTGTGGTACATTTGGAAAAGATACTTTTTTCATTTGAGCTTTCCTTGTGGATGAAATATGTTCTATCGTATAAAGGAGAGAGCAGGTACCAATACAACGCTATGTTTTTGAAGGAAATGTTTGAATAAAATGAGATTCAGATTCATTGATGTGCCATTTGCAGTAAAACCACATAGGAATAATTTGCAAAAGTCCCCAGTGTATGCATAAGACAAGTACGTACATAAAACAAGGTAAAAGTACAGAAAAATACAGATTTAAAAAGTGCAGGAAACAAATTAAATGTTGAAAAAGATTCTATCAGCACACATTATGCATATGTTGGTGGAATATTGTCACACAAACATATGCATGCACTTATAGACACCTTTAACAGAGAATAAGCAGACTATAGTTATCATGTACTGACAAAGAAGATGTAGAGCTGTGACCGTTTTCGTTTCGTGGAGATCAATCCAGGAATTACAGAGAAATTAACTCATGGCTAAGACTAGATGTGTCAAATGATAAACTCTTTGGAATTAATTTAATTTCTCAAAGACATTCAGTTAGTGGAAGACGGTATGCTTGGGTTTCAGAATCATAATAAATGTGGATTGTTGCTATAGCCCTCAATAATGACATTTGATTTCTTTTCAACCAGTATCACAGCAACTCATTTACCTGTATACAACTTTATGCTCAAACTAAAAACACAGACATATTCTCATTATACTTGTAGTTTGTTGCCTGTTGTTTTGATGTCCACAGAATTACATATCTCAAAATCAGTATTTATCTTATTTTTGAGTGCTCAGAGCTCTCTCTACCCCTTCTCTTATTGAAGCATTCACAGCTAGCAGCTACTTATATTGTTTATCATGTGTGCTCCCGTTGTGTTCTTACTGCCCTGTATGTGCGCTGCAACATTGACATTTCCCCCCTGTGGGACAAATAAAGGTTTTCATATTCTTATTCTTTTATTCTTAGCAGTAGTCAGTTTCTCAAATAATAAATGAATGACAAGAATCCAAGAAATGAGGCCTGACAATTGAGCAATGTGATATAATATAAAGTCAATAGGTTCCATGTATTTTCACACATTTATATCCTCATGTCCGTCGTCTTATACACTCATATACAAACACACTTATCAAACCACATCTGCATCTGTTCCATTGCCGTCTTCCATCACGATTCCCCCGTTTTTTTCTATTGCAAATAAAAATGCATTTGTAAATATAATTGATATTGTAACTAAGTAAATAAGTAATCTTTATTTATATAGCGCCTTTCACAGACCAGAGTCACAAAGACGCTTACAACTGTTATTTTTGGGCCTTTGTCCTCTCACTCCACACAGAGATGGGAGCGGGGCCAATACAGGAGGCACATGCCAGACCTATTGTACATGTTCTTAGTGGTAGGGGAAACCGGAGTACCTGGAGGAAACCTATTCAGACGCGGCGAGAACATGCAAACTCCACTCAGAAAGGCCCTGTTCCGACCGGGATTCGAACCCATATCCAACACATGGTGAAACTAGGGCAAATATTGTTGCTTGATTGTATATTTATGTTTATATATATTTATGTATTGTAAGCACAGAAGGCAACATTTATAAAGAGTCATATAAACAAAGACATGTATATACTGCAAATACTTGTAAATTGTAATTGTAAATGTCTGCTTGAATTCATAAAAAATCAATCAATCAAAAAAAACAAAAAAACAATTCCCCCGGTTACATGGAGTGAGGTAATGCTTGCACTTGCACTCCCGTCATTTTGGTGCTATAGTCCGATTATACAGTAGGCCATGTTTTGCTCTGTCCAGGGTGCTGCGGATGATAAGACGAGTAAAGTTAGTTCATCTCTGAAAATCTCCTTACTCTAACAGGCTTATGGGTGTGTGGCGCTCTCTCCATTCAGTGTGGGACAAAGCTTCACACTGGGGCTCGGGTCTGGCTGCGGACTCATTGTCTTGTGTGTACACCCACTGCTGAGCTAATATCTGATTTAACTTTGACTGCAGAAAGCCAAAACGGAAAGCCAATTCATGTGGAAGTCATCATATCTTTCAGCTCTATACAGCTCTGACAAGGCTCTGCCCCCAGACTCCAGTTCACTATTGATTTCCCATTAGAGATAAATGCTCTTTTCATGATGCACAAGTTATTCTTTCATATGACTTTATTACACAATTGTTTTTTGTTTTTTACGGAAATGGTTGTATAATAACTGTGTTGTTTCTGCTTGCTTACGAATGCATGCGAAAACCAGTTCACGTCAGTCCTCTGAAGCTGTGCAGGGCAGGGCCTGGTTAGTGCTGTGATGGGAGACCAATGGGAACACCAGGTGCCACAGTGAGGAGGCTGTAAAGTGCTAAACTGTTGTTGTGTCCTTAGGCAAGACACTTCACCCACATTGCCTAGAGTGAGTCTAAAGTGTGTGCGAATGGCTGGTGGTGGTCGGAAGGGGTCGATTTCCTTGCTGCTGTCAGTGTGCCCCAGGGCAGCTGTGGCTATAGTAGTAGCGTAAGAATAATGACATGTGAAGCGTCTTTGAGTGTTCAAAAAAGCGCTATATAAAACCAATTCATTATTATTTTATTGTCTATTTTTAGTTTTGTTTTGATGATTCACAACAACCTCCTCAGGGACTGCAGGTGTAAATTAGCACTGCTGCTACAACCTGGCTCAACACATCTCTCCTTTTGGATAACCTTTACTTGAACACTGTCCCTGTATAAAATAAAAATCATACCATGAATCTGTTACCGTCAGAGTTTGGAATTCTTTGTTTGGATAATTTTGGATGTGCTGCTTTTTCCTTTTTAAAGTTGTCCTCGGAACAAACATGTTTGAAAATGTTTATATCGCTCCATGTAGATATAAAGCTTGCTGTAGTCGTAGTTATAATGCGATTCCCTCTGGTCCTGAGTCCTTTATTTTGACATGCGTCTTCCCCATATTTAAAAGCAGACACAGGTCCAAACAACTCACCTCCCTTTCGTATTGTTATCCCTGTTTGACTCTGGACAAAACACAGGTCTTCAGTGTAGTGAGGCCTACAGATTATCAAAATATGCCAAACTCTCATCGCGTGGGACTGCATCTCGCTCTCATCGCTCTAGTTGTGATGTCGCTTTTATCATTGAAATGTACGCAAAAAACAAATCACGCTCTGGAAATCTCATGCAAATTCATTTTTCCCCCCAAATCTCCACGACCCCAATCTTTACAAGCATATAGTTTTGCTGAATAAATGACCAAACTCATATTGAGTACCAACCCAAACTCCTAAAACTCGAACCTCTTCCATTGATCCATGCAAATTAGCCTCATTATTAGTATGTGGTCAATGTGGAATGACACAATGGCGTCCTATGCTCGTCCTCGCCGCCCCCTCCCCCTGCAGCTATTCAAGTGGCACACTAAAGGATTATCCCCAGCCTTTGAGACATGCTTCTGTGATCAGCCTTATCGCTCCACTTCGGACAGGTCCAGGCTGCAAAATTCACGTTTGATTAACTTTTGTTGGATAACCAGAAAGAGCCCGTTGGATTGTACCGTTTATTATCACGGAAATAGTCCAAATTTTTGCATAGTTTTTTTTTCCTCCTTTGCCAAGATGGAGAAGGTATGTGGATGTTTTGTGATTTAAGATAATTTCAAGGGCATGATGGTGTTGCTTTAGTAACCTCCAAGCCAGGTCAAAGCTCTGCACGCAAGACCCACAAAAACATAATGATCAAATTTCTTCTGCGAGGATGACCTGATTTTTGGAACCTACTTTCTACACAACAATATCTGTCCAATTATGCAGGTGAATTGTCAGCAGCAGGAGAAGCCAAACTCCCCACACTCACACACAGACTCAACATTCAACTCATATTTTCAGATTTGTTTCAAGTAATTTGTGTGGAAATATGCTTTTTTTCTGGGCCTTTATTTTGCATGAGTCACATTTTTGTCTCTGCATTTTAATATTATCATTGTTGTTATTATTATTATTATTACTACTATTATTATTATTATTATTATTATTATTATTATTATTATTATTATTATTATCATCATCATCATTATAGCCTTTAACATCACACTTCTTAAATGTATGATGTGACTTTATTTTATGTGCTGTAGATATTTACATAACGTACACAATTTTACTGTTTTATTTACTAACTTGCTCGGGACTACAGTTGAAAACTTTGCAGATACTGTATGCACTTTTACAGAAATGTTCACTAGTGTGCATTGTCCCCGTACAAGTAACTACAATACAAATAGAAAAAAACAAATACAAAACAAGATAAATAAATGCAAATAAATTCAAATGATTATAAATAAATTCAAATAATTATAATGAATTCAATGATTGATTATACTAAGATTAGTTTTAAAGATATTGGCAAGCAATGAAGATATTTGATTGGCTTTTCGGCGAGTTCTTCAGTTTGAGGTTTTTAAATAAAATAAAATAAATAAAAATAATTAAAAAAATATATAAATACATGTATGTAAATAATAAACAAATATGGATACATTCAAACACATTTAACTAAAAATGAAAAATGTAAATAAATACACACAAATATAAATACATCATAATAATAATCACTTTCAGCCTCTAACACAGATATCCACGTTAGCGTATACGTCCTTATCTAACGACCTCATGACAGCTGAGTCGGTAACATTGTGAGATAGTTCCGCGCTGGTTTTCTGGCCTCTTGCCCGAAGCTTAGCCGCGTTAATGTCACTGGGTGTTGTATAGTCACAAAGCCACGCGTTAATTGGAGTCTCGTTGATATGGACTTGTCTATATCAAATTTTTCGCCAGGTCTGATTTTTGGGCAAAATTTAACAACTTTTCATGCATGTTCAGGGGGTCAAATTAAGGCTCAAAGTGCAGAAGAAAAAAAGAAAGAAAGAAAGAAAGAAAGAAAGAAAGAAATTAAAGCCGCAAGCGGCGTCGAACGGCCCTCGCCGCACCGCGCGACTCCCTGCACCGCGCGCACTCCCGCACCAAGCCGCCCTGCACCATGCCGCCCTGAGCACCACGCCGTCCCGCACCACGCCGCCCCGAACCACCGCGCCGCGTCCACAACGCCCGCACTACCCGCAGCACCGCTAAAAGGAGGTTGGCAATGATTTGTTTTTAGAAGAATGTTAGTCAAATTGCCAAGTGGTTTGGCTCCCCATGTAAACTTTGACTTTGTTTGTGCAAACAATGGATTAAAAAAATATTTGTATTGTCAAAAACTGAAAAAAAAAACGCCACTTTTTGGCGCTCTGCTGCTCAAACAACGTTTCACTGATCAAAATTCCCTGAAGTCATTTTGAATGGTACATATGTTGAGATGATGTGGAGCGATTTTGCAGGCGAATCGGTGAAACGGCCGAGGCTGGTTTGATGTTTGTGTGAGGTGTACATTTGCAATGAATGGGGAGCGTTTCTCGTCGCCACGGCAACAGGGTAAAAAATAAGCCTTGGACCCAATTGACTTTTTGAATCAAGAGGGCAAAACAGATTTATGTGCAAAATTTCAAACATTTTGAAAAAACTAAATTTGAAAATGCCCATCTAAAACTTTGAAATAGTCTGTAGGGGGCGCTAATGTGTCAATTTGAATTAATTCACTTTCAAACGACCTAGACCCTAGAGTTGAACAATGTATTAAAGTTTTGTGCAAATCAGACTTTGTTTGTGCAAACGGGAGCAAATTTAATGTTGTCAAAAACGGCCAAAAAAAGGTCACATTTTGCCGCTCCGCTGCTCAAACAATGTTTCACTGATCAAAAATCCCTGAGGTCATTTTGAAGGTACATGTGTTGAGATGATGTGGAGCGATTTTGAGGCGAATCGGTGAAACGGCCGAGGAGGAGTCGCTTTCCAACCGACATGTATGAAAACTTTTGCTGTTCATTTTTCCATTTTGCAGTGAAATTTATGGGCTTCCTGTTTGTCAGAGGGCGGGGCCATAATAATATTTTTTTCTTGTCTTGACTTGAAAACATGTGTACCAAATCTCATGTTTCTACGACAATTTTGACCTCCGAAAGAAATCCCATAGGGGTATTATTTTGGCTGTTGTAGGTGGCGCTGTTCTGTCATTTTTTGAGTCCCATAAAAATAAACACCAAAATATCAAATTTTTCGCCAGGTCTGATTTTTGGGCCAAAATTAACAACTTTTCATGCATGTTCAGGGGGTCAAATTAAGGCTCAAAGTGCAGAAGAAAAAAGAAAGAAATAAATAAATTAAAGCCGCAAGCGGCGTCGAACGGCCCTCGCCGCACCGCGCGACTCCCTGCACCGCGCGCACTCCCCGCACCACGCCGCCCTGCACCACGCCGTCCTGCACCACGCCGTCCCGCACCACGCCGTCCCGCACCACGCCGTCCCGCACCACGCCGTCCCGTACCAAGCCGCAACGCGCCGCGCTCCACAACGCCCCGCACTACGCCGCACCACACCGTACCACGCAGCACCGCTCAAAGGAGGTGGCGCCGCCGTGTGATGATTTGTTCCCGTAGTCATAGAAGATTGTTAGTCAAATTTGAATGAATATGATAAGTAGAGCTGGTTTGGCTCCCGATGTAAACTTTGGCTCAGTCTTTAGGGGGCGCTAATGGGCCAATTTCAAATATTTCACTTTCACCTGACCTAAACCCTGGAGTTGAACAATGGATTCAAGTTTAATGCAAATCAGACTTTGTTTGTGCAAACGGGAAAAAATTAATGTTGTCAAAAACGGCCAAAAAAACCCTCACATTTTGCCGCTTCGCTGCTCAAACAACGTTTCACTGATCAAAATTCCCTGAAGTCATTTTGAAGGTAAATGTGTTGAGATGATTTGGAACAATTTTGAGGCCAATCGGTGAAACGGCCGAGGAGGAGTCGCTTTCCAACCGACATGTATGAAAATGATTATTTTTCATTTTTCCATTTTGCAGTGAAATTTATGGGCTTTCTGTTTGTCAGAGGGCTTAGCCATAATAAAACAAGTTCAATGTCTTGACTTGAGGAACATGTGTTCCAAATTACATGGTTCTATGACAATTTTGACCTCGAACCCCTCCCATAGGCATTTTTAAATCGGCTGTTGTAGGTGGCGCTATAGAGCCAATTTCAAAATTTTAACTTTCAAATGACCTAGACCCAAGAGTTGAACCATGGATTTAAGTTTTGTGCAAATCAGACTTTGTTTGTCCAAACGGAAGCCATTTTTCTATTGTCAAAAACTGAAAAAAAATACGCCACTATTTGCCGCTCCGCTGCTCAAACAACGTTTCACTGATCATAAATCCCTGAGGTCATTTTGACGGTACATGTGTTGAGATGATGTGGAGCGATTTTGAGGCGAATAGGTGAAACGGCCGAGGCTAGTTTGATGTTTGTGTGAGGTGTACATTTGCAATGAATCTGGAGCGTTTGTCGTCGCCACGGCAACAGGGTAAAAAATAAGCCTTGGACCCTATTGACTTTTTGAATCAAGAGTGCAAAACAGATTTATGTGCAAAATTTCAAACATTTTGAAAAAACTAAATTTGAAAATGCCCATCTAAAACTTTGAAATAGTCTGTAGGGGGCGCTAATGTGTCAATGTGAATCATTTAACTTTCAAATGACCTAGACCCTAAAGTTGAACAATGTATTAAAGTTTTGTGCAAATCAGACTTTGTTTGTGCAAACGGGAGCAAATTTAATGTTGTCAAAAACGGCCAAAAAAAGGTCACATTTTGCCGCTCCGCTGCTCAAACAATGTTTCACTGATCAAAAATCCCTGAGGTCATTTTGAAGGTACATGTGTTGAGATGATGTGGAGCGATTTTGAGGCGAATCGGTGAAACGGCCGAGGAGGAGTCGCTTTCCAACCGACATGTATGAAAACTTTTGCTGTTCATTTTTCCATTTTGCAGTGAAATTTATGGGCTTCCTGTTTGTCAGAGGGCGGAGCCATAATAATATTTTTTTCATGTCTTGACTCAAGGAACATGTGTACCAAATCTCATGTTTCTACGACAAACTTGACCTCCAAAAAGTCCCATAGGGGTATTATTTTGGCTGTTGTAGGTGGCGCTGTTCTGGCATTTTTTGAGTCCCATAAAAATAAACACCAAAATATCAAATTTTTCGCCAGGTCTGATTTTTGGGCCAAAATTAACAACTTTTCATGCATGTTCAGGGGGTCAAATTAAGGCTCAAAGTGCAGAAGAAAAAAGAAAGAAAGAAATAAATAAAAAAGGAATTTTTTTTTTAACGTCTCGAGCAAAAACAATATAGGTTTCAATGGCATGTGATACATCATTTTAAAGCTTTTGAGTTTACGCACGCAACTGTCACATTTTGGTGAGTGACGGGCGCTGACGCGTCCGTCACGCACCGCCACCATTTGTTTTCACCATTGTGAAAGCAATAGGCCCTTACCCCGTTCGGGGCTCGGGCCTAATAAATAAAAAAGGAATTTTTTTGTTAACGTCTCGAGCAAAAACAATATAGGTTTCAATGGCATGTGATACATCATTTTAAAGCTTTTGAGTTTACGCACGCAACTGTCACATTTTGGTGAGTGACGGGCGCTGACGCATCCGTCACGCACCGCCACCATTTGTTTTCACCATTGTGAAAGCAATAGGCCCTTACCCCGTTCGGGGCTCGGGCCTAAAAAAGGAATTTTTTTTTTAACGTCTCGAGCAAAAACAATATAGGTTTCAATGGCATGTGATACATCATTTTAAAGCTTTTGAGTTTACGCACGCAACTGTCACATTTTGGTGAGTGACGGGCGCTGACGCGTCCGTCACGCACCGCCACCATTTGTTTTCACCATTGTGAAAGCAATAGGCCCTTACCCCGTTCGGGGCTCGGGCCTAATAAAAAAGGAATTTTTTTTTCGACGTCTCGAGCAAAAACAATATAGGTTTCAATGGCACGTGATACATCATTTTAAAGCTTTTGAGTTAACGCACGCAACCGTCACGTTTTGGTGAGTGACGGGCGCTGACGCGTCCGTCACGCACCGCCACCATTTGTTTTCACCATTGTGAAAGCAATAGGCCCTTACCCCGTTCGGGGCTCGGGCCTAATAAATAAATTAAAGCCGCAAGCGGCGTCGAACGGCCCTCGCCGCACCGCGCGACTCCCTGCACCGCGCGCACTCCCCGCACCACGCCGCCCTGCACCACGCCGTCCCACACCACGCCGTCCCGCACCACGCCGTCCCGCACCACGCCGTCCCGCACCACGCCGTCCCGTACCAAGCCGCAACGCGCCGCTCCACAACGCCCCGCACTACGCCGCACCACACCGTACCACGCAGCACCGCTCAAAGGAGGTGGCGCCGCCGTGTGATGATTTGTTCCCGTAGTCATAGAAGATTGTTAGTCAAATTTGAATGAATATGATAAGTAGAGCTGGTTTGGCTCCCGATGTAAACTTTGGCTCAGTCTTTAGGGGGCGCTAATGGGCCAATTTCAAATATTTCACTTTCACCTGACCTAAACCCTGGAGTTGAACAATGGATTCAAGTTTAATGCAAATCAGACTTTGTTTGTGCAAACGGGAAAAAATTAATGTTGTCAAAAACGGCCAAAAAAACCCTCACATTTTGCCGCTTCGCTGCTCAAACAACGTTTCACTGATCAAAATTCCCTGAAGTCATTTTGAAGGTAAATGTGTTGAGATGATTTGGAACAATTTTGAGGCCAATCGGTGAAACGGCCGAGGAGGAGTCGCTTTCCAACCGACATGTATGAAAATGATTATTTTTCATTTTTCCATTTTGCAGTGAAATTTATGGGCTTTCTGTTTGTCAGAGGGCTTAGCCATAATAAAACAAGTTCAATGTCTTGACTTGAGGAACATGTGTTCCAAATTACATGGTTCTATGACAATTTTGACCTCGAACCCCTCCCATAGGCATTTTTAAATCGGCTGTTGTAGGTGGCGCTATAGAGCCAATTTCAAAATTTTAACTTTCAAATGACCTAGACCCAAAGTTGAACCATGGATTTAAGTTTTGTGCAAATCAGACTTTGTTTGTCCAAACGGAAGCCATTTTTCTATTGTCAAAAACTGAAAAAAAATACGCCACTATTTGCCGCTCCGCTGCTCAAACAACGTTTCACTGATCATAAATCCCTGAGGTCATTTTGACGGTACATGTGTTGAGATGATGTGGAGCGATTTTGAGGCGAATAGGTGAAACGGCCGAGGCTAGTTTGATGTTTGTGTGAGGTGTACATTTGCAATGAATCTGGAGCGTTTGTCGTCGCCACGGCAACAGGGTAAAAAATAAGCCTTGGACCCTATTGACTTTTTGAATCAAGAGTGCAAAACAGATTTATGTGCAAAATTTCAAACATTTTGAAAAAACTAAATTTGAAAATGCCCATCTAAAACTTTGAAATAGTCTGTAGGGGGCGCTAATGTGTCAATGTGAATCATTTAACTTTCAAATGACCTAGACCCTAAAGTTGAACAATGTATTAAAGTTTTGTGCAAATCAGACTTTGTTTGTGCAAACGGGAGCAAATTTAATGTTGTCAAAAACGGCCAAAAAAAGGTCACATTTTGCCGCTCCGCTGCTCAAACAATGTTTCACTGATCAAAAATCCCTGAGGTCATTTTGAAGGTACATGTGTTGAGATGATGTGGAGCGATTTTGAGGCGAATCGGTGAAACGGCCGAGGAGGAGTCGCTTTCCAACCGACATGTATGAAAACTTTTGCTGTTCATTTTTCCATTTTGCAGTGAAATTTATGGGCTTCCTGTTTGTCAGAGGGCGGAGCCATAATAATATTTTTTTCATGTCTTGACTCAAGGAACATGTGTACCAAATCTCATGTTTCTACGACAAACTTGACCTCCAAAAAGTCCCATAGGGGTATTATTTTGGCTGTTGTAGGTGGCGCTGTTCTGGCATTTTTTGAGTCCCATAAAAATAAACACCAAAATATCAAATTTTTCGCCAGGTCTGATTTTTGGGCCAAAATTAACAACTTTTCATGCATGTTCAGGGGGTCAAATTAAGGCTCAAAGTGCAGAAGAAAAAAGAAAGAAAGAAATAAATAAAAAAGGAATTTTTTTTTTAACGTCTCGAGCAAAAACAATATAGGTTTCAATGGCATGTGATACATCATTTTAAAGCTTTTGAGTTTACGCACGCAACTGTCACATTTTGGTGAGTGACGGGCGCTGACGCGTCCGTCACGCACCGCCACCATTTGTTTTCACCATTGTGAAAGCAATAGGCCCTTACCCCGTTCGGGGCTCGGGCCTAAAAAGGAATTTTTTTTTTAACGTCTCGAGCAAAAACAATATAGGTTTCAATGGCATGTGATACATCATTTTAAAGCTTTTGAGTTTACGCACGCAACTGTCACATTTTGGTGAGTGACGGGCGCTGACGCGTCGGTCACGCACCGCCACCATTTGTTTTCACCATTGTGAAAGCAATAGGCCCTTACCCCGTTCGGGGCTCGGGCCTAATAAATAAAAAAGGAATTTTTTGTGACTTGTCTCGAGCAAAAACAATATAGGTTTCAATGGCATGTGATACATCATTTTAAAGCGTTTGAGTTTACGCACGCAACTGTCACGTTTTGGTGAGTGACGGGCGCTGACGCGTCCGTCACGCACCGCCACCATTTGTTTTCACCATTGTGAAAGCAATAGGCCCTTACCCCGTTCGGGGCTCGGGCCTAATAAAAAAGGAATTTTTTTTTTAACGTCTCGAGCAAAAACAATATAGGTTTCAATGGCATGTGATACATCATTTTAAAGCTTTTGAGTTTACGCACGCAACTGTCACATTTTGGTGAGTGACGGGCGCTGACGCGTCCGTCACGCACCGCCACCATTTGTTTTCACCATTGTGAAAGCAATAGGCCCTTACCCCGTTCGGGGCTCGGGCCTAATAAATAAAAAAGGAATTTTTTTTTTAACGTCTCGAGCAAAAACAATATAGGTTTCAATGGCACCTGATACATCATTTTAAAGCTTTTGAGTTTACACACGCAACCGTCACGTTTTGGTGAGTGACGGGCGCTGACGCGTCCGTCACGCACCGCCACCATTTGTTTTCACCATTGTGAAAGCAATAGGCCCTTACCCCGTTCGGGGCTCGGGCCTAATAAATAAATAAATAAAAAAGGAATTTTTTGTGACTTGTCTCGAGCAAAAACAATATAGGTTTCAATGGCATGTGATACATCATTTTAAAGCTTTTGAGTTTACGCACGCAACTGTCACGTTCTGGTGAGTGACGGGCGCTGACGCGTCCGTCACGCACCGCCACCATTTGTTTTCACCATTGTGAAAGCAATAGGCCCTTACCCCGTTCGGGGCTCGGGCCTAATTAACTTCTCTGGGAGTTCTAGAGATAATAAAAATACTTGGTGGCTGGAATGACCTGATTTCTCATCTCTTTTTACTTTGTTGGCTTGTGCACTTAGTATTTGCTAAAGTCTGACTAGTTCTGTAAAAGAAAATTCAAGTGACTTTAGTAATTGCCGCTGCCCACACATGTATTCTGAGTAGAGAAGGATGAATATGAGGATGCTATGGTTACAGAGGCAGGTGGCCAATCAAGGGCCATAACAAAGTTAGTTTGTGCAAGGATAGAAACATTTTGTTCTGGAAGCATCTGCAACTGCACTTATTAACTGTGCGTAATCACATTCTGTTGTGCTAGACTAATGTGAGCCTGAAACCAGTGGAAATAACCAAAGACTGATGACTAAAGAGGAGTGAAGATACAGCTGCTGATGTAACTGTGGGATGAGTATAACACAACCTGGGATTTCATTGGGTCAGCACTAGATCATATACGGAATCAGGACAGAAGCAGAAGTATATATAACAAACTACCTATTAAAGCCTAAACTTAACCAGCCATTCCCATAAAATAACCCCAACCCACCCTTAACCATAACCTTAACCTTCTTACTCAGACACCTAAAACTTAACCAGTCACCACTTAAGGACTTTTTAGTCTAAAACTAATTTGAAAGTAGGATTGTTACTTCCGGTTTCGTCCCGATTCCGTTTATGATCTATTGCCGACCGATTTCATTGGCTCCCTAGCTTGCTTGTGGCTCGCTTGCTTTCTCTCTGCCGACTTTGGGATATCAAGGTATGAGTACAAGTATGAGTATGAGTACAAGCCTATGGGCTATTTTTAGGATATTTTTACTTACTCTCTAAACAAGTCTGGGATTTCAGAGTGGCTGCAGATAGTGGAGGATGTGTGTGTCATGTCCCTATCTTGGGTTTTTGTGAGTTGTAAAATGGCCTGGAGACTGTGTCAGGTTAATCCAGAACAACTCAGACATGTGGACAAACTGTGCTCACTCCAGCAGCTCTACAAGCACTGCAGTCAAAACATATTTAACACAATAAGATGGCTTTTGTGATTCGTAGATAAGTTTTGATTAATTATTATTTTTATCCCTTGTGTGATTGGTTCTATCTTATTCTGTTCAGCACTTTGAGTTGCCTTGTGTGTGATTTGTGCTATACAGATAAACTTTCCTTGTCTTACAGATGTGATTCAATAGTGCTGTTTCAGGCATCCAAAAAAACCAACCATTTAGACACCAGTGTACATGCAATAGTCGTAAAGCAGTTTATTTCTTTGGTCATTATGAACATTAGATCTAATGTCACATGTTTTCAAAGTTTGTATACATTTACATAAAGATAAAAACAAACTAATATGTGTATGAGTATCAGTGCTCAGTGATGCCTGACTGACCATGTGCCACTATAACATACTGATAACACCCACTAGAAAAAAGGCTTTGATTTTATGGCCATGCTAATAAACCTTGACTTCAATTTAAAGCTAGGGTATCTATGTTTTACTGACTTAGAGTTACACTACCACTCTAAGATTTTGGTTAAGAAAATATCTCTTTCCAAATCTATGACTGAAGCTGCCGAAAGACACACTATGTTCTAAGCAGCCTGTCACTAAAACCTGCACTGGGAGAGAAAAGCCCTGCATTTGCTTATCTTAATGTGTTGCTGACATGTTGTCATGGAAACATGTGCTGCTGTACTACAATGTACAGTAAAATTAAGACTTAAAGATGCAGTTAGTGATTTTTTATTATGCATTTGATTATATATTGTGGGAAAACATCCCGAAACCCTAAAAGTAGTCAAGTAATCATGTGTTTTCAAATAGTAATGGAATTGACCAGATGCTTATAGTCTCCAAAAATTAATAACAAATATTTTGGAGCGGTCCGATAAAAAAATAAACCAATGGGATGCGTTTACCCCCTTCACCCTCTTCCTGTTTCTCGCGAGTGTGCGCAACTGAGTTATCAGATTTTCTAAAACCTAAAATGGCTGTAAAGAAAGTGCCAGTTTCACGTTTGCCACTCTCCCTGTTGTGACAAATAAAAGAAAATTCTGGATGTTTGGTTTGGTGGAGAGGGGAGGGGAGGGGGGAGTGGTTTCCAGTTGGTGCTACGGCTAAGCTAACAAAATCGCTTACTGCACCTTTAATTTCCAAAAACGGAAATTGTATTTGTATGGCACTAAAATATATATGGTTTTATACAACGCTTTTTTGGACACTCAAAGACGCTTCACATTCTTTCACTCCATACACAGTAGTGATAAACTACTACTGTAGCCACAGCTGCCCTGGGGCACACTGACAGAAGCGAGGCAACCAGTATGTGCCATCGGCCCCTCCGACCACCACCAACCATTCACACACACTCCAGACTCATTCTAGGCAATGGGGGTGAAGTGTCTTGCCTAAGGACACAACGACAGTTTGGCACTTTACAGCCGCAGCCGCCCCACTGTGGCATCAGGTGTTTCCAGAGGTTAAGTGTCTTGCCAAGGACACAACGACAGCAGACAGTGGGAGTCGATGGAGAAAGTCGGGCTCGAACCCATGACCCTCTGGCTCAAAGGCGAATGCTCTACCAACTGAGCTACTGTCGCCTCAATATATAATTAAATAATAATATAATAATAAATAATTTGTAAACCTCAACTTGTATATTTATTTGTATACAGGTTGGACCACGAACTGCTGTTTTTTGTTTTAACATATGGATTGCTTGCAAGAAAGAGCTGTGTGAGTCACTATTTGAGGCTTTGGGCTGAGAGCATTATGTCGGGGTGGTCCGCCCTTTTTTGTTGCTTTTTGGTCTGAAAAATCTGATCCAAAGATGTGATACAGGCCCAAAATACATGCTTGTGAAAACTAGTGATAAAACCCAAACTGTTTTGAGAGCAATGAGATAGTTATATTGATTCTTCATGTGTGCTTTGAGTGTAACCCCAGCTTTAACCCTTGCAATAGTCAAAAGCATTAACGCAGGCCTATCTCAGAATGTCGAAAAATATAATGAACTCAATTTTTATCTCGACCCACGCTGCATGTTTTAGCCGTGCCCCTGTTTTTGCAGTTTGAGGCCTCTCCAATGTCACGCTGCACCGAGGGGGAGCGGTATTTTCTTGGGCTCTCACAGCTCCGAGTCTGCTTTCACACCTTGTCACAGAGCACTATCTCCTGCTTCTAACAGTGGACCAGGCGCCTTTAACCCTTTCTTCAGCAATCACTCCACAAGACAACAACACAAACCCACTGCTTCACACACGCCGGCCCCGTCTCTGTCCCTGGGTATCTGCACCCGGTCAGACATGTCCATCACAACTGGCAAAAACACATGGATAACAGTGTATGTGGTGGAACAGACTTATCCATGCACAATATTGACCGTATTGTGTGTGTAGTTCAGAGTATTTCAGTAATGTTTAATTTCACATGTGGCAGTAGACATCAGGCAACAAATAGGCATGACTGTTTTGATTTGTATTCTATTTGAGAAGTTTCTAGCCTTAAAGCAAGGACACATTTAGAATCCATAGATGTTTGTATGTATGTATTAATGCAGACATGTCGAACTCAGACTCGTGGGCCAAATCCGGCCAGCAAGACAATTTTTAGTGGCCTCTAAAAAGATTTTGAATTATTATTATTAACTTGCAGCATTATGGCACGTGTAAGCCAATAAGAATGAGCCTAGTATTGGATGATTGCTCTGTCATGGCTCAGAAAGCAGAAGACATGATTTTCACTCATAGATTTGCTAGATTTTAGGCTATTTGAGAATGCTCGAGAAGGTTTGGTGCTGTGGAGAGGGGAAGAGTGGTCAATTAATAAATATAATCTTATTAAACCACAGAAAATGTGTGTCGTAATCAAAAGTCCATCTCCAGCTTGAAAACTAGACTATCTATGTAGATTTCTTTTTCCTAAAAACGTGCAGTATTTTGACTAGACCAGTCGGCAACTTTGTGAAATGGCCGTTTATGCCTCAGAAGATAAGCGGCTACCAAGACATATTATGTTATTCTAAAATTTTAACCCAACTAGTAGAAATTAGATAGATAAATATTAAACAGTGTTGTATATTTGGTTCAGTTTTAGTTAGATCCAAACAATAAACACATTTTAATTTTCAGCTAAATCAAACCAGAAACAAATAGTGAAACTAATGTCAAATAAATGTAATGTCAAAATACCATCATCATGAAAAAAAAAACGTTTCAAGAAAAGGAATTCCCTTCTTTTCTTTCGGCCTCCGACCAGTTCCTATATTTATCATTCAGCCCCTGACCCCAATGAGTTTGACACAACTTTATTAATGTTTTAAAATAAAAGCCATTAAAACAACGTTAGATAAATATCAGGAAGGCTTGCTCTTTAATTAACTTGTTTTATGAAATGCCAGACATATTTTAGTGCCACACTTATAAAGTTTGACCCCTTCTTGAGCTAATTCTTTCAAATGTTCTGTCAATAATAAATCATGTTGAAGACTGTAACTGGAGGAATGCAACTTTTTAAAAATCAGAGATATCTCTTTTTTTGCAAATGAACTCTTCGTCTGACTCTGTAATATTTTAGTCAATAAACATATTTGACCTCAGTGCAAATATAGCTCGAGAGTTGTTATCTATTATCTTAAACAATATATGTTTGTGTGCATAACCTGAGTGCTCTTATTTCTCTTATTTCTGCTGTAATGTGCAACAATGACTGAAATTTCCCCACTCAGAGACTAATAACAGTTCTCTTATTCAATATTGTCTTATCTAATTTCATCTTATTATATAATGGCATACAACAAGTACAAGAGTAGTCATGTATTTAATGGGAAACAGACAAAAAAGCCCTGAAACTAGAATGAGGATTATTAAAAACCAGTAAATACATAACAAATAGAAACATATCCATACATTTTTTTAAGGAAGTCATTTGTGGAAAGCCAGGCTGCTGCAAAACAAAGTACCAGGCACACTACATGATGATATAGACCACGTCCAAAATAATCAAAAACCCATATGTGTTACTTTTTTTGTTTTTACTGAATGTCCTTCCAAGCTTTATCCTTCTATTTGCCTATGTCAGCCTGTCATGCTGCCAAATCTCAGCCACTGTGCTTTTATAGGCAGAGCACGTCACTGCCAAAATTCGTCGGATTAGGGGGAATAGATATACTTACTGAGAAGTTAGAAAGCCAACTAATGTTTAATACTAAATATCCATCCATCCATCTATTTTCTACCCTTTAATCCATTTCTGGGTCAGGGGGGTGGCAATCAGAGATGCCCCCCAAGTCTCATAGCACCAGCCCCTCACTGACCCTCTGCAGGTGGTGAGTCCACAGGAGGACGGCTGCTCTCTGAGTGTGAGCATAGCCTTGATCTTTCAGTGCTATGCTCTGATACTACACTATACTCTAATACTAAATAGAAAAACAAAAAGAGAGGTTGTTGGATGTCAAGAAAACCATTGTAATAATAGTGCTACAAGTGATGTTTACGTCTGGTAGCCTATTCCCAGAATGTTGTGGTGTGTTCACATGTAAATAACCCAAACAACTGCACATTAAGGCAAACATTATGGTCTCTGATCGTTGACGGATAGAACACTACAGAAGCACTCCGGGACCAGCCGAGCCTGAGACCTCTGCTAATGAATAACGAAGGCTCCTTTATGTCCCCTTTGCTGCAATTCAATTGGATTAGTCCCCGGACAGAATCATCTCCTCGGTGCGGCTTCGTGTCCTGCTCTCTCCGTCTCCCGGGGGCACCTTGTCCGCTGACAGTCACTATACACCTTCAGCACCATGGACAGCGCATAAACACTTTACACACACTTATACACACACACAGGCGCGCGCATGCACATCCCTCCATCAAAGCGCGCACACGAGGCCTCCCGCTCACGTGCTATGGCCCACTACGTCATAGCAACACACAAATGCAGCATCCTATAGGTGCAGGGTACGATGGCTGGAGATAAACATGCCATCCACACGCACAACAGTCAAACAGAAATGCGCCAATTTCACCTCCTCTTTTCCCCCATATCTATTCCAGCAATTGATGAATGATTTAAAGCAAACCACAAACACCCAATCCCGTGAAGAACATCAAGATGCTCCTTCTCTGTTACTGCTGGTGTGTGTGTGAGAGAGGAAGAGGCAACACACACTGACGCGAGAGATGGCTCCTCGCTTTGCTTTGTAACGAGAGAATTACATAACGCCAGAGAAGGCTGCTCTCATTTACATTCGTGACCATTTCACCCACCACCGATGTTTGGCTGGACAAGAGGAGTCTCCTGGCTGTTTACACACCAAGCAAATGTGAATGTGGACTTTGGTTCCCGCAATGGACCACGTAAAGTCATATGGTTTCATCTTGACCGAAATTAGGTCTATACAGCTCTGTGTGCATATCTGCTACTGCTGTTTATTCATAAATGTTTGATCAAGACACGCTCTCCTGCCCTACGCAATGGGTCATGCAGATCTGACATTAGTTTTAGCTGGCATTTGCCTGATAGCGGTGTCAAAATTCAACCCAAAATATATTGCAAGTAAAACCCGCAATATGGATCCATAATGATGCAAGGCGATGCTCTGAGAGACAGGACGCGATCTCAAAATGACGCATGCATTGTGGAGTGTGGCAAAGCTGTCGGAAATATACTGTTTGTGACTGGTGTAAATATGCTGAGGAGATGGATGGGTGCTGGAGAGACGAGGCTGGTGACAGATTTACAGTGCTGCGTCGTCCTCTGCTCGAAGGATGCTCGGACTCTCCTCAGTGCAGCAATGTGTGGAAACAACAAGACTTACCAACAAAACGCTGCTGCTGTTCTGCTGTTCTGCTGCTGCTGCTCCTGATTCCACTGGTGCAAAAGTGGTCTGTCTGCAAACGCCCGCCCTCCACAAATAAGTCAAGATTCTCTCCTCTTTTGCCGTGACAGAAGGTGACCCTATACACTCGAGCTGCAAAACTCTGCATCCACCACTAGCGGATCACGATGCGCGCAGAAGCGAGAGGGAGCTCCACGGACACG
Source organism: Knipowitschia caucasica (assembly GCA_964034765.1). Classification (NCBI taxonomy): domain Eukaryota; kingdom Metazoa; phylum Chordata; class Actinopteri; order Gobiiformes; family Gobiidae; genus Knipowitschia; species Knipowitschia caucasica. The sequence continues at coordinate 30,235,192 of OZ035827.1, forward strand.
CACGTAGGGGGGATGGCCCACGCACGCTCCATTCAGTGAGGGATGGAACGATGCACAGGAGGAGAGAGATATGATGCCACACACAGGACGGTGCATCTAAATCCCTCTTTAGATATTACACTTTAGACATGAGGACATCTGCTGCGAGCGTGCTCCAGAAGTTAGTTGAGGCAGATGAATGTGCATTTTTATTTGACTGTGAGTGACTGATGATTGTTTTTATCATATTTATTGTTTTGGTTTTTTTTTTGCACTATCACCATCCACATATATATCAAAGCCATATAGCAAAGCTGGAATATGTATCGTTCAAACCACACGCAAATAAGCTATCAAATCTAGTTCCTTCTTTATAGTTTTCATGTATGTATCGTTGGCTTCTGTCACATCTTTAGATAAGATTTATTCAGCTTATTCTCAATGTTTCAAATTCTAATCAGATCATTATATTCTGGTCTGATTTGTTACCGTTTGTTTCCAGCTCCAGGCGGCCTTTCTGTGTGAAATTTGCGTGATATTCCCGTTTATGGGCAGGTTTCCTCCAGGTGCTCCAGTTTCCCCCACCACTAAAAACATGTACAATATTCAACATATATCTTCTTTATGTTTTAGATGTGGAGTGAGGGTAAATATAAAAGGGGAAAGACACTATATAAATCAATATGACTTACGTTTACAAGACTCTTTGTATTGTGGACAAACAAATTATTGAAAAATTAAAGTTAAGTCATTTTTAATAGAAGATTAAAGGAGCTAATGCTTTTTGCGATATTACATGCAACTTTCCACACCAAAATCCCTGACAATCTGTTTATTCGGTGAATCTAAACACTGATACATTTTTTTCCTGGAATATTCCACTGAATGGGATTACATTATCCATTTACATGGCATGCAGGCAAGTGACGTCACATGGTAATTAAATTATATCTGCTATGAATAGATATAATAATTCAAGTTTTCAGGAAAACATCTGCGATTAAATAATGTATGTGTTATTTTTTTTTTATCGTACTGAGGATGAGCTAAAATATATCTATGACAAAGACAATGACGGAGTTGTGCAGCAATGTCACATATACTACACTTAGTTCCATGTAGTGTATGAAGCAACACTGTTTTAAATCGGCTTAATATAACACATTTTAATTAACTTTATATTTAAGTTATTTAAAAGGGCAGGAATAATGTAAGTAGAACAGACAGCATCTCTAAAACAAGCAAATATCAATTTAAATGAAACACTGGCTGATAGCAAGGGTTTTTAAGGCTAAGGCTAAAAGTCAACATGCTCCTATGTTATTAGTAATCCAAGTCTGTTATAGCTCAGATTCTATAGATTTAGCTTAATGCACGTTTTAGCCAGTATAAGTGAATTTACTAAAGAAATCCATAATTGTGTCTTTTTGTGGTTAGGAGTGTTACATTTTACCTGTATCTTAAATGATAACTAATGCTAACTATAGGCTTTTCTATGCATTCATTCTTTTCACACTGTAAACATGCTGTCACTTGCCTCTGAACAGTATGGAAATTAGCCGTTAGCTATGTCTGAAATAAATGTCAAATAAATAAATACATACAAATTTAAATAGAAACTACTCGTCGTCATTTTGACTGCTACCATTCAAACAAACGGAATTCTAAAAAAAAGAATATTCTAAAAAGTGTTATTCTTTTGTATTATTTTTTAATGTAAAAAAGAACACATCATTACACTTCTAAAACTAAAAGCTGTCAAATTGACATTTCTGGGAGTTAAGTGTTGATAAAACCTTAGGTATCATAAACTTAACATTGTAAACAAACGGGTTCTTCTGACTCAAAGTAACAGTGACATCTAGTGGCGACATTCTGACAGAGCACCATTCTCGTATAAATAAAATATGTCATGCAATAAATTTTATATTCATTGTTTTAAACTGAATTAATATGCCCACGGCACGGGTGTAAACAATATCAATTATGCTAAAAAACTCTTAAAAATAAAATGCACAATTGCAACAACATTATTTTACATTGACATTGTTGCCGGAAGTGTCTCTGAAGAGAGCGGATTACGCTTCCGGAAACATTGCCCAGAAAAGGATCACGCATTTGCACCGTGAGTCGTGAGTTTACAAAATTATGCGCTGTTTCCACCACGCCTAAAGTGACATAATAATTTTAGTTGACATGTTTCATTCGTATTTGCTAAATGACGGTGTTCATAAATGAATGGGCGAATGCGGGGCTTTTGCTGAGCGGAAGTCAAATAGAGGTCCAGCTAACGGAATGAAGTCACGGCTCTAGCTACTTCTGTAAAGCTGTCAGGTCTTATGCGTTTAATGGTTTAATGTGCACAGACATCTGCTCAATGTATCTTAATAATTATAACCTCACTGCTAGTTTAATGAAGAGAAGGAAGTAGCAAATGAGTTGGTAACTGTTTAACCAATATCACAAGACCATAATAAGACCTAGGTGACTGAATACAAGTCTATTTTGAAATCTAGAAAAAATGCCTTCGTAAAATGTGGAAATCAATAAGTGATACAAGAGGAAAAACATAATACCGCCATATCCATATTATTTTCATATTATTTTATAAGCCTATTTATTGATATAGATAGATAGATACTTTATTGATCCCCCATAGGAGAAATTCAGGATCAATGACATAGCGTTTGCGTTTCACTTTCTCGTTGGGATTAATGATGTTATTTGTGTCCATGTAGTTGTACAGATTTCTCGCTGATTACTGCACAGAGAGATACCATGTGGGAGTCACATGAGCGTGCAGAGGATGATCCGTGAGCAGGGGGCCCACTGAGGGGACACTTCCTGCCCTGTGACTGCACTGGGGCGGTGGGAAGGCCCCTCCAGCCCTGCCCTTGTGTCTCCTCCGAATAAGCAATGAACAACACGACTGAGCCTCCAGCTGTCATCAACGGGGACGTGGCGGTCAGCTATGTCCTAGTGCCATTTTTCCTCATCACAGTCCTCGGGATCGCTGCTGCTGTGGTGAGCGCCATCAGGCATTATGTTCTGATGACTCCGTGTTGGACCAGGATAATTAGTCTATTATAGATTCATGAAAATATGGGGTCAATACAGACATTTTAGCATTAAAGATGGGATACCTAACATTCAAACAACAGAAAGTATCATCCCGACAGTTGGATAGAGTTTTATGATAACATTTCAAAAATATATATGAAAAAAATTAGAATACAGTTATTTAAAAAAAAGGTTTTTTTCCATTATTTCATTTACTCTGATAGTGTCTTGTATGGTGGGTTAGATTCCACCTTATCATCAACCAATTAATGGACAAAACAACAGCAAAAAGAGGAGTTTCCATCTGTTATATTAATGTCCACTTACTGAGAGCAGTTTAACTGTTCCAAAACATAAAATCTAGTTTTATATGTTTGAACTTTCAGAAATGTTTGGAAGGTAATCTGCACTCTGCAAGTTTGGGCAAGTTTATATCACTAATCAGTCAATGCAATCTTTAAAGAGCGACTAAACACCTGTGACCAGCCTTACTCTGCCCACAAGAAAATTTTAAAATGTTCTCTTAAAAAGGGCGTTGCCAGGAGGACCAAGGGACAAGACGGGGGTGGTTAGAGCTGGGTGTGGTCTGGGCTGTAAAAAGACAGTTGTCATTGCTGCTTAAAGCAGTAGTTTACACACCAGAAAGTCTCATTCCACCCTTGTTTACACACTAAGATAATTGTGGAGCTACACACCTGAACCTAACCTCATGTCCACACGAAGACAAAACGCTTATAATTTCAGAAACGTTTTCTGTAAACACGGAGTTAGCTCAGTAAATGTGTGCGTCCATATGAATGTAGTCAATACGCCTGAAAACGCTGTGAAACTATGCCAGACCTGTTGGTGGCGCTGTGACGCAATGACGGGATCAAGCCCAAACTTCCGTGACAGGAACTGGGCATGCGCAGAATTTTGTAAACAGACAACATGGCGAGTGGGCGAGCTGGTACTACATTAGTATGGACGGACGATGAGGTTGAACTGTTGCTTCGGGTCACACTGGATTACAAAACCAACAAGCTACATTGTTGTTGTCATTATTTTCTGAGTGCGGCCCATGCGTGCTTTAACAAGAGGCGGGGCGATGACGCAAGCGTCTCAGATACATTGCGGAGAGGCAGTAACCAAGGAGCGGCATATACGGAGTTTTGAAATCTTTCCACTCTGGGACCTACTTTCAAAAATGTTCGTTTACACCCCCCCAAAACGCCGGCCTCGTATGGACGATACACTGGATTGATAAAGTATTTTTGCGTTTAGGCCTGAGCTTGACTTCGTGTGGACAGGGCTTTAGTCACTGAATTATCTCAGCAGAAGTGGCTGTCAACTCATGTAATTTAACTTTTATCCACTAGATGTCGCCAGAATACTCCAACCTGCAGCTGGGGCGTGTGTGAGAATTGAATGGGTTTATATCACTGGCGCAGACAGACTGACGTCACACAGTATTACAGAGTCAATGGAGAGGCCACGACCAAATTCAAATGTAGTACCACCGAAAAGGTTGAGAGGGCGCCACACAGACGTTTTTAGGCTCAAAAGTGAGATCTAATTTGCTCTAAAATGTCAAAAAAAATGACCAGGATATGTAGAGAGCACTACAATAAACATATTTATGCAGTTTATGAGTTAAAAAAAAGTCGATGTGGTGTTTAGTCGCTCTTTAATCCTCTAAATGAGGCCCCTTGATATTGACTATGTCTGCAATCGATAGATCAGGTTCTGTAATTGTGGATTTTCAATTTTGAGATTATGTTGAAACATTGAAAGGCCTGTAGTGATAGCTCAGAGCATAAACAAAATCTCTCATTTTCTCTTTGATTGTTCCAGATCATGTACATCCGAAGGAAAAGAAAGTAAGTCATTGTGTTGCTTTTACCTTGACTCCTGTCCCAGTCATTTCACTGAAGCGTGTCTTTGGCTCAGGCTCGACAGATTACGTCACCAGCTGCTGCCGGTGTACACCTACGACCCGTCAGAAGAGCTGAACGAGGCTGAACAGGAGATGCTCTGGAGAGAGGAGGACACAAAGGTACACACACACACACACAGACACATGCAGAAAGAAATATCCCAAACTGCTCTAAACAAAATCCTCTTGTCATTTCAAACCCGCAAACCACACAGGCGTAGGATTAAGATGAAAAGACCCGCTGTTTGTCCCACAGTGGAGACATTTCACAAGATCTCTCTATTTCTAAAACCTCAATCTTTAGCCTAAAAATAAAGAGAGACAAACACAACAGTGAGCCACATTGGGGAAGTTTGAAGAGGGAAGTTAAACATATCTTCTCTAACAATAAACAAAATAGTGCGTCGAGACAAATCAATGAAACTCTGTACAGGTGGCACATCACTTTTACGATTCCATTAAAACTATACTTTGGAATGTTCTAAAATCAGGTCATTTTGTGGGGCTTTTAGCAAAATTCTTACTCTGGGTAAATGGTCCATATGAGGAGTGGACTGAATGTGGAAGAAGCCGATTTGAACATTAGGTCACAGGAGCCAATTTCCTTATATAGGCATTTGTTCCCATGAGTGTAGCTCATTTGTCGTCCCCCCCCCCCCCCCCGATTGGTTAATCCTTGTCCCTTGTGCTAGCCCAAGCACAAGGGTAGCACTGTTAAGCTGAGGGTAGCCAGTTAATTGAAAAATATCCTACAAAAAACAAAATAGTGCTGAATTTTAATGAATAATTAAAAGTCACCCAGTCTTGGATCATGTAGACTTCTTTATAAGTATAAGTCAATAGGGGCCAGAGCTAGTTGGAGGGAAATTTTGTCTATGAGCATTTCCCTATTGTGTTTCATTGAGATGATGGAGTTAGCATTGTACATTTATATACAGTTTTAACCTGATTGTATCATTGACCAAATGTAGATTCTGAAACATCATGTACCGGATCATCAGCAGCTTTACATGAGACCCAATGCACCACAGCAAACACTGTGTATAAACTCATACACATAAAAGGTGTTTTTACAAAACCCACAATTTATGTTGAGATTGACCTTGTGCTTGTTGCGACACAATTATTGAACTGACTAAAATACATGATCATTATGGATAACTGAAACTGAAATTGCGTATTTGTAATTTATGTTGAGATTGACCTTGTGCTTGTTGCGACACAATTATTGAACTGACTAAAATACATGATCATTATGGATAACTGAAACTGAAATTGCGTATTTGCATTTCATGAAACACTGCACTGGCTTCCTGTGGCTCAGAGAATAGACTTTAAAGCAGCTCTGCTTGTCTCTCCATGGCCTCGCACCAAAGTACACCTTAGACATGTTAGTGACTTATGAATCAACTTGGACTCTTGAGGAGCACAGGGACTAGCCTCCTGCTGGTGCCCAGAGTCAGGACTAAACATGGGCATTTTATATTTAGATTCAGAATATTTGAGTTTTTCTGTAATCTTTACTTTGTCTTAAGTGTCAAAATGAAGTCCTGCTTCCACCACTGTACACCGTCTCTTTATTTCCAGATTGTAAAAGGCTGGGCCAAGAACTACCACCAACAGCGCCCTCTGCTGACCAAAGACGTTACAGCATGATCTGCTCCATCATCATTACTTGAACATTTCCAATAGTTTACTCTTCATGATGAGGTGCATTGATGCTACTGAAAAAGCAGATGGCACAAAATATATTGATCCTGCTTGAATCCCTATGTGATGAATCTGTCATATTAGTGCCAATTCTTTGTGCCTGAACATGTATTTATTAGATTATTTATGAAGTTTATTTTTATGCTGTTTGGACTCTTTCCACTGGAAAACCTGACTGCCTCAGGCTCATTGTGACGTTTGTTTGTAATGCAATGGTATGAACTAATGTGTAACCCTGTGTGGATTTTAATTGGTCTAGAACAGAGCCAAGAAGTGGATTTCTTGCAGTTGTTGAACTTTTATTTCACTTCAGTGAGTCAACTCAATACACCCCTTTGTTCGACATCCCATTGGTATGTGAGACCAGATGGAAGTAAATTATATCCACCTACAGACACATTTATTTGTAAAATGAGTGGTGACTAGCATCAAAAACATGTCCTGTTTAGAAGGCATGGCACCAGCTCAAAGTTACTCCTCACTAAAGAATGCCATTGACCTGTCAGTAGGAAAACTCAGGGACTTGGTCAGGACTGTTGTGGATAGAGGAGTGCATTGGGGAGAGATTATAGAATATGAATAGAGTACATTTGAATTTAAACTTAAATAACTACAACTTCTGGTGTAAAGTCAGCTGTTTTTATCCAATCCATAGAAACAGAAAATAAATCATATTAATTTGCTGTTAAATAATTTCAATTGAAAATGTTGTCACAGTAGGTCCATCATAATTCATATTTCGATCAATAAAAGATTCATATTTTATCCTGAGTCTGTATCTTTCCTTTTCTTTATGGTATGTTCACTCTTCAGACCAGCGTCTGGAACCTTTTTAGCCAATCACATATTTTTAAAATAGTACTTTAGTGAGAGCCTTATAATATTTAACTTCAGCTTCAAATTACTACCCCACAGCAGTCATTTTGACTGCTCCCTTTAAGTGGAAAGGAGGATCAATTAAATTCTCAACACATTAAATTTTAGTTTTGAACTTTTAAATTAAGCATTTTTATCTTCAATAAGTGCTAAAGTTGACAAAAATAGCAAAACAGTTTTTGAAAGGCTACCAAATCCTAACTACTGCACCTAAAGTCTGTTGCTATGGTAACTAGCGCCTGCCCGTCTCTGAAACGGTCCAGGACCAGCACCTGAAGAACAAGAGCTTTAACTGCCATCGAATGTTGGTTTCAAAGTGACCAACGATAGCTAGAGTTAGTAAAAATAATTGCATAGAACTAAACTACATTAAGTGGCGACAGTTGCTCAGTTGGTAGAGCTTTGAGCCTGAAGGTCGTGGGTTCAAGCCCACCATAAGACCTACTTCACGACTCCCACTGATGATTGCCGTCGTTGTGTCCTTGGGCAAGACACTTAACCCCACTTTGCCTGAAGCCGCCGCTGAAAGATCTCAGCTCCTGTGGACTCACCACCTGCAGGAGGATCAGTGAGGGGCTGGTGCTCTGTGAACTGGGTGCAGCTCTGACTGCCACCCCCATGACCCAGAAATGGATTAAGGGGAAGAAAATGGATGGATGGATGAACTACATAAAGAAATAAAGTCACTATGTTATGAAGAGCACAAATGTACATAGAGTAATTAGACTTCCGAAAAAAAAGCCGTCATATTGACTGCCCTGGGATTTCTAGTGTTAAAACAAATTAGTTAGTCTGAATTCTTTAATAACATTATACTGAAGCTCTCCAATACAGATACTTGATTTACGGTGAGTCTATGGTTTGTGCTGAATTTTGACTTGTCTTTATCAGGTCAGCTAACTTCAATTCTCACTAACATGTGACAAACATTAGAAGCTCTAGCTCAGGCTGTTTGACAAAAAATTCAACAGTCGACAGAAGTCTATTGTGCAAAAGCTCTTAAAATGACATTTTATTCATTGGAGCTAAAATCAAGAATTGAGCTATGAAATGATTAAACATGACTTTTCTCTGGATTAACTATCAAAAGTAAATTACATTTTAAATTTGCTCCATGGCTTCGGATGTTTGCTGGCTTCCCATAGACTCTAGACTAGTGCACTAATAGTCTGGACCGGCATGTCCGGCCCGTGGGCCAAATGTGGCCCTCTGCCTTGCTAGAGATCATAAACACAAGTTTGCAGTGTCATCCAGCCAACTTCAGGTCTACCTATATAGACATGTTATAGCTCGTCCAGAACAGTTTATTTATAAGCATAGACTGACACATTCAGACTTTAACAGTTACAAAAAGATTCCCAACTCCTATACCATTTAACATTTTACTTCCGAATAATTGACTGACCAAAAGGAAACTTATAAGATATACCTCATTGTAGAGTTTTAAAATCTGGTCGTCGGCCTCTGGACATGTCTAGTGAACTAAAGTGGCCCTCTTACTAAGAAGTTTGAATACTACTGGTCTCAAAAAAAATAAAAAATACATCTATAAAGATGCAATAACAATTTGGTTCACTAGAACGTTCTTTAGAATGGAGCGTGAGCCATGTTTTCTGTGGCCACAACTTTTATCCCCTGAAACCAGAGATAAAGTAAGCCAAAAATGACAAAGAAAATTTCTCTTTATTGACCATCTCTGATACAAATTGTTGCAGGGCACCATAGAAATATAGACATTGTACATTTATATATGTGTACATTATAAAATGATCCCATCTAATGCATTTTAATAATTGCAAATTTGAGGATGCCATGGTAAGAGAAACGAGCTGAATATACAATCAACGTGATATGGAAGTGCCAACACGCAGTGGCCAGAGGATCAGTGAACGACCAAATCAATGAAAAGCACATTTGTCCATGAAAAATCAGAAAACATTTCAGTGCACCAGATCTTTATTTTTTTAAAAATGATAAAAACACACACCTACTAAACTACCACAGTCAGCGAACACAGTTGCCAAGCTGACAGGTCTCCCTGACTTGCTTCACACATTTAAAAGTCACCTGCTCAGTTTATGAATGAGCCAAAATAATAAAAGTAGCGTACAGTCAGGTAAAAACAAAGAAACTCACAACTATGCAAAGTTGAACGTGAACTGAAACGACGCTTCCAACTTACGCCACAGGTTACATACAAAACAGAAAACCAGTTAATGCAATATTAGGTAAGTAAGCCGTTGAGTGAGGTATGAAGATTCTAGGCAGAGTTGTTCGCCTGTTTGCAGTTTTCTGGGTTTGCCATTGAGGTTGTAGCAGCTTTAGGCATGGAAAAAAAACCCAGTTAAGTGAATTGTGGCCAACGATTCCCTGACACAGAAATTTACCTGTTGCGGACACAACACGAGAGCCATGGAATAAGCAGTGACGGCAGGAGCCAGCTTGTTGAAGCGGAGCACCAACATGGAATGAAAATAAACTGCTAGAGATAGTAGTGCCACCAGTATCCTCACAAACAGCCTTTGCTAAAGCAGTTGCAATAAAAGGGTTTGAATGAGCGCTTGGAATATGACGAACAGCATCGCAAAAGCTCCCTGAAGAAAACGGATGCTCCCAGCCTAGAGCTCTGACAGATATCCTTAATACACTTCTTAAAGATTAGTTATCATACAAAACATGTTTCCCCAAACAAAGAACTACCACGTTTGATTGGACTTGAGGAACAATACGATCTCTCCACTACAAGCATAGACTGAAAAGTATATCTATTACCTACAGGAATCAGGGCATGAACTTGAATATGTTTGCGCTAAAACGTGAGACGGAGGGGGTGATATTGTGATCTACTCTCGTCCTAAACTTGGCAAGTCCATCTAGAATACAACGCAAATGGATTGGTTAAACCACTGCACACAACGCACACATAATTTTTTTTAGGCAAAATTCACCTTTGTCCAGTACAAAACATGAAGAAAAACTATATATATAATATATATACGCCCTACCATCTTGGATGCAGATACAACAACAGTAAGCAGAGAAAACAGGATTTAGAGAGAATGTAAGTCCATTATCCACAGAGCAGAATGTTTGTCCAGTATAAAAGACTTGACATACACAGAAAAGGGCTGTTGATGCGATTGTTATTAGATCTATGCTTAAGCAAGGTCCATCGGTCTATCCAGTGCTGCTGCAACACCCTCCAGTGGTAGCAGGGTTTTTGATGAAGATGGTGGTGGCACTGGTGTTGGAAAGTACAGCCCAGTTCTTGTTAACAGTAAGTCAGTATGTTGAGTGAGGTAGCATGCGAAATTACTGTTCTTCCTCTTCCTCCTCCTCCTCTTCAGACGATTCCTTGGTTGCCTTTTCTTCCGCCTTCTTGAAAAGAGAAAAATAGTTGTTATAAAATCTACACCCACATGTACATGCAATTGATTTGGTAGTTGTGCTGTCAAACATTTAGAACAATAGACACGTGTGATTCATGTCCCGGCCGCAGCTACGAGCACAGACATGAATATTTAAAAAGGGAAACCACGATTACAGAACCCTTTGATGAACCGCCCGTATTAAAAGCCCATGGGAAGACTGAGCCATCTGCAGGTGGTGATTCATAGACCCGATGAGTCACACCGCAAGTTTGCAAAAACAAGTTCATTCATAAAAAATGTAGTAGGGTAGCGTTAGTTCATTCTTGTGCGTGACTAATGTAAATGTGACTTTTATAAAGAGTATGCACATGACTAATGTTACTACTGCACCGCCATCTGTCAACTATGTGTGTGCATGTTAAGGCAAAAAGTGACTGGAATTAACAGTTACTGTTTGTCAATCTGATGAGTTTAGATCCCAAAAAGGATAAGAATGAGATTTTTTTTATACATTTAAAACAAAACATATGCAATATACATGTTTAGGTCGCTTTATTTTTATAAACCAAAAACGTGTCTAATTATGAATGTTTATCCTTTAAATTACAATACATCTTCAATACATTAAATAGAAAAGCATCAATAATTTTGTATTTGTGAAAAAAGGGAACGAGCGTTCGAGTAGGGACAAAAAGCCTTCAATCTCTTGTATCAAATTGAAAGTTCCCAGTATCTGGACATGCATCGTGTCGTGTGAAGCGAGGCGCACATTAGAACTGGGAAAGGTACGCAGCCATAATGAAAAGTTAAGAAATATTACACCAACCAAATTACCCATCTATTAACTTGTTACAGCCCTGAAGTTAAATATTATAACTGATTACGTGAGAACTAGTCAGAAAGGAAGGAACATGAGACTAGATTATGGGGAGCAGTAGTTGGCTCCAGTAGACAGTCATTCCAAACATAATTCAATTGAGACAGGAATGGCATAACAAATGTGAGCATTGAAGCAACACTGGGCCAGGCAGGGTGCTTACCTCCTTCTTGGGTCTTCCTCTGCGCTTTCCTCCAGCAGCCGCAGCAGTTGCAGCCCGCTGCACAAAAGCAAAACAAGAAAAGTTAACCGTGCAATCTTTGAGATGGAGAGCGTCACTGGCCTATCACAGTGCTGCCGGTGTTAGCCTGGAGATGGCAGCAGTATCTCAGTAATAAGCCAGATTGAGCAGGGCATTGGGTTCATTGGCCATTATCTGGAAGGCCGACAGGAACTGCACACAGGGCACTCCAGTTCGCTGACCACCTGGTTTGAGGCTCAGAGACAGCTGCTTGGACTGTGCAAAACACTGCAGCTAAACAATGCCACCAAATCTATATCATACATTTGTTTGCAGTCTATCAGTCTCTCAACCTAACGGCAGCGGGAAAGCACACAGGGGGCTGAAGGGTAGGGGCGCAGAGAAGGAAAAAAAAAAAAAACAGTTGTTGCTATGGAGACGACAGGCAGAGAAGAACTAGGGCTGTGTGCTGGTGGGGGCAGGGTGCTTGTGTGTGTGTGTGTGTGGGGAGGGGGGGCTCTCAGTGTCAGCCTGGTAACAGTCTGCAGCCTCTGCACCTGCACTGTGCATGACAAGATACAGGAAGTGCACAAGTGAGCATCACCTAAGGCTTTAACGACTGCACCGTGGATTTGGATTTGGGCCTCTACCAGCCCCACTCCAGCGGAAGCCAATCGAGATGCAGCACAAGATTTATCACTGAACAAGTTTTGTCCTTAGCTAATGCTGAGGCCATGATAACACCCAGACTTTGTTTTTATTACACTTACTTTCTTGGGAGTTGCCTTGTTTTTGCTGCCCTTTGGTCGCCCTCTCGGCCTCTTTGGAGTTGGGGATCCGCTGGACTCCTGAGAATGAAAATAAAGACTTAATGCCGACACAAGAACCGATTGCTCACCTTGTACTGATTTTTTTTTTAAACAATGTAAATGTGTTTGGTCAGCCAATGATAGGTTGGTTGGTTTGTTCAAGAAACTCATTTGATCCATACCTGTGGTTGTATGGATCATTAGAAAGGGCTGGAAAACACAACTTTGAGCAGTTGTACCTCGTGTCATAGCAGACTCATCCCTTACTACGTTTCTACAGTGTCAAACCACAGCTTGCAACTGTGGAATTCAATACTAAAAACACAACATGTTGAGTGACAGCTATAGGAGCCATGCACTAGACTCTGCCTTGTCATCCATTAAACTGAGAAGGAAAGGGGGGCAGTGAGGAGGTGAAAACCGGTTTAAAGGTGTCTGGTTACAGGTTGCTTACAAACCCAGGAGACACAGGAAGTGTGTGGTCTACATTTACACTTATCATGGAGGTGAGGAAATGGTCAAGTTTGTTGTAGCCATATGGCCAATCTATGTTTACCAAGGGGGGCTTAAGACATGGCTCTCGATGTAAGCGATAGGCACGCGTTGACCTGCACATTAACCCAACAGATGGTCACACGGTGGACCAAGGAGCGAGGTTAGTCCACACGTTACTTGAAAGTGACATACTCTCTCTGAAATGCTAAGAATCAAGGGTCGTGGGACTCTTACCTGCGGCTCCTTGCGGGGTCTTCCACGCCCCCTCTTCTCAGTCGCCTCCTTCTCCTTCGTTGAGACTGTCCCCTTGTCGCTCATGTTTGCGTTGCTTTCAGACCTGGGGAATAAATCACACGGTTGAGGCGGGTCGGACACAAGGAGATCTGCAGCACATATCTAACCACGAACAACCGCAGATGCACTCATAAACCCATGCATACTTCCCCGTCTATGTATGCCCCAGACGCGCAGTGTTGTACAGATTAATAGCAGCAGACATTCAGGGGATTGGCATCAAACCGGCTTCAATGATATGCAAAGACACAGCAGCAGCAGGAGGAGGCCGCGCCATCTGCGAAAAGCCGCTGAAGTCGATGCGCTCTTTGCGGCGGCAGGAGGACCGGAGCTGCGGCCTGGTGCCTGGAGCCACAGTGTGATTTAACAATAGCTGCAGTGTGTGATCAACAACACACAAACACACACACACAGGTCTACAGCGACGCTACAGACAGGCTAATGGCCGCGGCTAAGCTTCCCGCGCGAAGCCACAGAGACGCCATCGCGCACGGCCACCCCACGGCCCGCACGGACACACAATAGCCCCCGGGCCCACGCCGTTACTCACATGTACCGCTAGAAATCACGTTCAGGAGATTTGCACCCGAAATATCCCCGTAGAGTCGGTTATTCCCGAGTAAAACGCCTGGCACTATCCATAGGCTGGATCTTTTATTCGTCAGAACGCGTGCTGCCCGCCCCTTTAAACGAGCAGCCCACCCGGCCTTTCACGCCTAGCACCCGACGACCGCAAACCACCGCCGAGACTCGCAAAAAAAAAAAAAAAAATGAAAACATAAAACAGAAATTAGTAATGGTTACCAGAACGTGGACTTTATTCCAACGACGTCCTAAAAATAGCACGCACGTCTCGTCTCCGGCGGATAAAGGAAAAAGGCGCCAGCCGGGAGGAGCTGGGGGCAATTTAAAGCACCGCCCTCACGGGACAGGGGCAGAGGAGGGCGGGGTTATGGTAAGAGGGCCCCCCCGACAGCACGAGGGCCGGCCCCCAGACCCCAGATCCTCACCTATCCCCATGGATTTGTATCATCAGTGTTGTCAGAATCTGATTTCTTTTTTTATTGCATTTGTCAGAAACCGGAAGTCAAACACTAAGATTTTCCTCTGGCTCCAGGTGCCAACAAGCTGTAAGAGTAAAAATAGGAAAAAGCTTATATTTACAGTCTATGCATACACACATTTTTCTTAAAATTGTATACTGTATACAAGTGCACTAAGTACACACACAGTAGACTAAACAACATTATGTTTCAAACTTTGATACTTTAAAAAATATTCGATATATCAATGTTTTTTTTTTTACTAGAGTGGGAAAATGTCAGTGTTGCATCACACGTTACATAATAATAAAAAGCACACAACACACAATAAGTGAGTAATGGTGAGTATAGCTCGACTCTATGAAATAAAATCTTTACCTTAAAGAAGAAACAATACACATCTGAAATATAAATCTGTATAATCTAGTGCAAAGAAATGTATATCAATCAATCAATCAAGTTTATGTATAAAGCACAATTCATCCATTGCTACAGTCTATGAGTGCAACCCAAAGACATAAAATCATACATATTTCTAAACATCATAAAACATATAATATAAAACAATAATCAGAATCAGAATCATTTTTATTGCCACGTAAGTAACAGGAGGTCACAGACTAGGAAATTGCTTTGGCTCAGTGCAACAGTCAAAAAGAGATAATAAAAATAAGAATAAAAAACATTTCTAAAGAATAAATTTAAATTTAAAATAGAGTTACAGTTACTATTTACAATATACAAGTGCACATGGTGCACACAATGTAAGGTGACAGCAGTACAGTGAAGTAAAGTGACGTATGATGGGCAGTAAAGTGACTTTATAAAGGGCGGGGGGACAGATTAAGAAGTGTTCAAGAGTCCAACAGCAGAGGGGAAGAAACTGTTCTTGTGGCGGGAGGTTCTAGTCCTGATGGACCGCAGCCTCCTGCCTGAGGGGAGTGGTTGGAATAGTCCATGTGCAGGGTGAGAGGGGTCGGCTGTGATACGACCAGCCCGGCCTCGAGCAATGTTATAATACAATTAAAGTAAAAAAACAACACTGAACGTCAGAATTACAACTGTTTGAGTTTGGGCTAAAAGTCACAGTGGACACACGTTTTTCCATATTGCACCTTCAGACATTATTGCACATTATTTCTCACTGCATAACGTGTGAGGTCAGGTCAGCAGTGTCCGTCAGTCCTCAGAAGAACGAGAACTTTGAAAGCAGTTCCTCTTTTGATTGAGCTTGAAACGGCAGCAAGTCCTAAGCATGGATCTACAATAATATCGGTCAGTCAGTAAATCATGTTTGTTTGTCTTTTTTCCTAGCTGTAAATTTGACTGAAGTACAGTGATCTTGGTTTTACACTGATCCAGACCAGAGCTGAGAAGATTCACGGGCTGAACCAAGCGGATCAAACAAATATCTACTTGAAGCATGCCAATTTAAAGCATTAGCAAAATATCCATCCATCCATCCATTTTCTACCCTTTAATCCATTTCTGGGTCAGGGGGGTGGCAGTCAGAGATGCCACCCAAGTCTCATAGCACCAGCCCCTCACTGACCCTCTGCAGGTGGTGAGTCCACAGGAGGACGGCTGCTCTCTGAGGGTGAGCATAGCCTTGATCTTTCAGTGGGGGCTTTGGGCAAAGTGGGGTTAAGTGTCTTGCCCAAGGACACAACGACAGCAGTCATCAGTGGGAGTCGGTGGAGAAGGTGCAGAGGTGGGAATTGAACCCACGACCTTCTGGCCTTAAGGCCAATGCTCTACCAACTGAGCTATAGCAAAATATGCTAATAAGAAATTCAGCATTTTACTTTGGACCAGAGCAGGGAAAATGGCCTGAACCAAGCAGACTCTGCAGACACCAACTTGAAGAAGCAGCTCATCACCTGCGGCTACACCACCTCTGCTGCTGTGACCTAAAGTTCTGCACATTATTAATATTGTTAGTAACATTTAGAATTATGTATCTATTTTTTTTGTTTGTGTGGATGGATGTGGTTCTTCTGCTGGACACCTGAATCTCTCCTACGGATCAATAAAGTGTCTATCTATCTGGTATAGTTTATAATGTATCAAGAAATGTCAAGTGTTGTCTTATAGTTATGAATCGCTTAAATTAGTACCTAGTTTTGATACTACATTTAGTGATCAATATTTTTCGATACTATTTGCGACCCTTGTTTAATGATAATACAACTGTCCCTTTAAGACTTTACGATGGTGTTTCTAAGGCTATCAAATGAGAGACTATACAGTTGTGTGTGATCTGGGGTGTGGGGGAGGATAATATTTCAGTTACAAAGTCTCCATTGCTTGGTGGCGTATGTTTTCTGAATACTGGGAATGCCTTTCCCAACATTTACATAATAATATAGCAAAGATAGATTAATTTTGTTGTTGTCGCAAGTTCAATTCGTGTAGGCCACCGCGTTTACAATATCTTATCATCTAATATCCAAATTTATGACTTAATTTTGTAAAAAGTAACTGCATTCTGATTCTGGATACCACCAAAAGAAAAAGTAATGTATTTCCAATAAAATAATATGTACATTGTTGATACATGTATTTAATTACTCAGCAACTCTGATAAAGATCGCGATGACTACAGCAGTAATACGACATGGGCGAAAATTATCAACAGTCACCATCTGATTGAAAATATAGACAAAAAGCTCTAAAGTCGATGACAAAATTACATTAAAAAGATAAAGATAAAACGTTATTAATCTTAGAATGAACAAATTTACATGTCGCATTTGGCAAAATATATGCACAACTGAGCACAATCATCACTTCTCTTTTCATTGTTAAGGTTAGGGTTAAGTTTAGGGTACACTTTATTCATCCCTGTAGGGCAATTTTGTCCTCTACTTTTGACCCATCCTGCAATACCACTACGGCCCCTGTCCGGAGCAGGGGTCGCCAGACTATACCGGCTCGGTCAGGACCGGAGCAGCACGCAGGATTTTACTTATTGTACATGTTGATAGTAGTAGGGGCAACCCAGAGCAGCAAGAGGAAATGTACGTCGACACAGGGAGAACATGCAAACTCCACTCAGAAAGGCCCTATTTAGAGTTGGAATCAAACGCAGGACTTTCTATGGATCTTTTGCACTATGTTTTTCCACTGGATGTTTTGGTCTGATGGTTGAAAAAAAGTTTTTTGGAGAAGCCGAAGGAAACTGCAGTATTTTTGCCTTGGTATAAAAACGTGTGAACGCTGTGAAACTCAGGTTGTTTCGTTAATTGTCGGTGTTGTTGTTTTGTATTTAGGGTTCCATTTCACTTCATATCATATCGTTTTTGTTACTGTTTGACATTTTATGTATGTTTTGTGTGTATTTTTGCTTTTTTATTCCCTGTGCTGCTCAAATGAATTGCCCCTAGTTGAATAAATAAAGTAGTCTAAATCTGAATCTATACCAACAATAAAACTTGTCTTCTGACGATCCTAGACCACTTAGCGCTAACCACTCAGCCACCGTGCCGTTCCATTATTGGAGGTTGATCAAAAAAACAACAGGGATCAGGACCTCCATCCGTAAGGCCATGTTCACACAGGTATCCATCCAGCTCTGACAGATACTACGAGCCTAAAACCCGACTTTCTGCAGGAGTTTTCTCTCAAGGCACAAAAGCATCATGTCAGAAAGACTGTTGCTGATAATAGGATACATGTGTGTCCACAGCACAGCCATACGTCGCCATGGTGATGAGTAACGACCTCCCCCAATATAAACAAACAGTCTTACGTGAAATGGCTCTTTCTTCATATGTTTCTTTGCATTTCATTCAGAGATTTCACCAAGCAATGTTGTTAATGTGGGTCATAAAGAAGAAATATACTGTAGTCTTTATTGCTTCATTTGAGCCGGATGCAAATCAAACGGCGAGTAATTTCAATAAAACAAACATAACCCTTTAATGTTCACTCCTTGACAAAAGAAATGTCATTTTTTTATTTTCTATTTTCTGTAGGAGCACTAAAAACACAAATGATTAGATTGTATGTTTTGTTTTTGTTTTTTTGTAATTTATATTTTATTCGTTTTCTTTTGCAGTCAAACATTAATCAATAAACATTCCAGAGACAGTATAAGCACAGTTATTTGTACAAAAAACAAGAGAAAAGGAGAAAAATAACGTAATAACTTATTTAATGATAGGCCTTTACCAAATGGTTGAGATGCAGTTTGTTGTAAAAGTGCCTAAAACAAAGTGACATAGATGCCCCACAGAGGTAGATTTCAGTTCCAAGCTTCAAGTAGACTGAAAAAGTCATCCACCAAATGTTTGAGGAAACCATTAAAGGGTTAAAAGCAGCAATTAGTACAAGTTCTGGAGTGTAAAATGCAACCCTTTGAAAATACATCTTTACTGATATTATTCAATGCAAGGAACAACACAGTGCTTTTTTCAATGGGACTATGGATCCTTTTAAGGCTAATCATTTTGGACCACGGGAAATGCATCATTCTATACATGGTGACTTTTGGTTAATCGGTAAAACTGTGGTTCCTATTGGAAGAGGAGATTGTCCAACGATGGGAGACACAAACAGATGCTTCAAAAACTTTGTACAATGATTGCGTTCAGGCTAGGGTGAATTGGCGGACACTTTGACGGTCCATGCATTAAAGTCTACTAAATATCTCAATATTTCTTGCGTTCTTCACCCTTTGCTTCTACCACTCTGCCCATCTTAGGCCAAGCACTTAGGCCAAGCACATTTTCGGTGAACTCAGGACCATGACTTCAGCTGGTCATTGGCACTTTTCAACTTTTATGTTTTGGTCTGATCTTGTAAGTTAATGCTGTGGCAGACGCAGAGGGGAGCTGCTGTATTAGTATTTTAGCCTTGGTATAAAACCACGCGAACACTGTGAAACTCTGGACGTGTCGTTACACCGTGTACCAACGATAAAACCCGTTGATCCCAGACTTCTGCATCTTTTGTCTTTTTCTTCAGTTGACAAAGGAGCCCTGAAAACCATCTATATCTATCCCAGTAACGAAGGAGACACTGTACGTTCTTTTAGTGAAACAGTGACACGTACAAGAACAGATATGACTGGTGCAATGATGTGTTCAAATGTGCACAACAACTATATTAATCTGAGAGTGTGCTTGGGCAAGGCAAGGCAAGTTTATCTGTATAGCACAGTTCATACACAAGCCAACTCAAAGTGCTGAACAAAACAATATAGAAACAGTCGCACAAGGCATTTAAATCATGAATAATCGCAGTGCGTTAAAAAGAGCAACGATACATTCCTTCAGTTGTCTGCACAGCTAAACATGACCGTTTTTAACCTGGATTTGAACATTGTCAGAGTAGAAACCCGTCTCATACATACATCTAAAATTCTGCCTAATTGTATTCCTGTGTGTGTCCAGTTCTATATCAATTTATTCAGGCTATAGTTCACAATACCTGCTTTCAAATATAGTAAAAAAAATCTAAAGCTAAATGCAGATAGTTTTTGTGCCTGAAGCGGAAGAAAATGGCTGGATGGATGGATGGAAAATGTATATAGCCAAAACCAAATGCCTTCTCCCACTGGTTTGTAAATATAGCTGCAGACTTGTTGGCCTACTCTGGTGGTGCTTTTCCTCAGTGTAATCTGTGCTCTGATTCAGAGCAGTGGCCTCACGCTCGGGGCCACGCTATCCATCACTCGTCGCACAGCAGACTTTTTAAACCCTAAACCCACCAGACTATTCCCACTATTTATTTTCCCCTTCGAAATGTAATAAAAGTGGATGCAAAACGGGATGCAAAAGAACAATAATGAGTAAGGCTTTAGGAAACCCATCAATACTGTTTTCAAGCTAAAGCTGGGGTATCTAACTTGGATCTTCTTTATAAATAACACAAAAAAATCTTTGCAAATCAGAGCACAGCATGCCTAGTGTTCAGATATCGTGTTATATTTTTGCATACTTGTAAAAAAAGATCCCTGTGAGAAACTATGTGTGCTAAGAGCTGATTGGCCGAGTAAGTTTGGTTCTCTTTTTTTTTATTTTCTGTCTGAAAAAGCTGGTCTGAAGCGGTGACGGAGGCCAAAAAGACATGCATGTGAAAAACTCTTTAGAGCCAGGAACTAGTGATATGGATTTAGATTAGGTTTAGATAGTTTAAGATGGGATTAGATAGTTCCATTATTGTGGTTTTAAAATCTTATTCTGCTGTAATGTGCGCAACAACGTGACATTTCCCCACTTTGGGACGAATAAGTCTTTGTCATGACATATTTCTGATGCACATTGCTGCACATCATACATAGGCCTTGGAAATAAACTCACGGTGCAAGTACGTGAGATCGCTGCTGCCTCTGTCATTTTTTCTACATTATCTTATCATATCTTACGCAGCCCAGCTTTAATCATGTATTTTTCAGTTCTGATGTTTGTGTTTTGATCCAAGCCGAAACAGCAGCTTCCTTTAAAACAGCAAAGAAACTCCAAGTTGCATGTTTGGTGAGTTAATGAGTGATTTCACTTGCATACCAGCCACTTACATATCTATGGCCTCCTCTTGTCTCTTTCAGGTGTTGTCTGTCTTTGCATGAGAAAGAGATAAGCATCAGCCTTCTGTGTGCTCTGGGGGTTGCGTTTTTGTTTATTAGTGGGGGAGTTGTTCGCAGTTTGGCTATAACCTGAGAATGATTATTTAGCTAATTGATTGTGTCTAACAGTGGGATTAGATTGCCCAAAAAAATATGTGACCAGATAAACAGTGCTCAGATGTAGCACTGGACAAAACTGGTCAGATACTGGATAAAACCATTCACGCACGGTCAACTTGACAAATGTACGACATATCCTCCCAGCTAATCCTGATGCATAATGTATCTGTCATATCAAGTTCCATATCTTTAAACAATACTTCTTTCATATTTGTTTCTGTTCATATCTCTGTCTGATGCAAGTAATGACTCAAAAATTGTTTGCGTATTAAAACCCTGAAACTCTGTCCTTCATTCTGAGTCTGCAGAAAATACACGGCTTGACTGTATCTGATTAATCCGCAATTACATTCTGATTGATTTGAAGTACAGTACAGTACAGTACAGTACGGTAAAGTAAAGTACAGTACAGTATAGTGTAGTATTCAATTCAATTTGGTATAGTCCTAAATCCCAACAGCAGTTGTCTTGGAGGACTTTAGTAAATAAGTAAGTAATGTTTATTTATATATTTTACAGACCAAGGTCACCCAAAGCGCCTTACAATGTCCTGAGTTCTGATATTGTTCCAATCATTCCACACACAGAACACACGGGCACATCAAAGCCCCAATCAACACCATCCACTCACACTCTCATCTACATTACAGTATGGGGAAACCGTAGCACCCGGAGGAAACCTACACCGGGACAACATGCAAACTCCACTCAGGATTCTACCGGGATTCGACCGAGTTTCGAACCCCACACCTTCTTGCTGAGAAGCGAGAGTGCTATATCCACTCAGCCACCAAGAACAGATCAGAGAATAAAATCGTTTCAAAGGTGTCATTATTTTCCATAGGGAGCGGGATGACCAATGTAGATACATTTTAATAAATGTCCTAAATTGTCCCGGGTCATCACTGTCTGCGTCTGCTGGTGTAGTGTAGTGTAGTGAAGCAGGATTTGTCAACGGTACAAGAAAAAAGGTTGTTTTTTAAGAGACAAGCAAATTCCTACTCGGGATTCGGAGAAAAACATTGTTCTCATCCTTGAAATAAGAATTGTTTGCATGTCTTACTGGCAAATCTCGTTTTAAAACTGTCAATATGTACTTTATTTGAGAAAAAAAACTCGTACAAACTGTTTTTGTTTGTACGGGTGAGATTGTTTTAAATTTTTTTTTTTTTACTTTTATAAACATTGAAACTCCGCTGGCCATAATGCATTTCAACCTGTAGGTGGGTTCTATATCTGCTCATCAATTCACCTGTTTATATTTCCACGTCATTTCAGATCAATATTGCAGCAGCAGTGAATAAACTAATGAGGACAACTTGAATACAACACACAAACAAACACATTCCCTGATTTCATCCCCCCATGACCCAATCACACTTCCGCAGCTTGATCTGTGTGACCCGGTGCCGCTCGGCCCGCAGAGGAAGAGTAGAGCAGAACGTCATGGCGTACCGGGCGTGAATGAGGGCTCGCTTTTCTCAATGACTCCAATGTTCTGCTCAGCATGTGCTCGGCTGGCATGCACCCCTCTCCCTCCCCGGCTTCACTCTATTCACTTCCTTCCTCTCTGTCTTCCCCAAAATACTTGAAGCCCATCCCCCACCATATCACACATCCCTGCCAGACCCAGCCCGGTGTAGCAGCAGGGTGGAGGCTGTAGGGGAGACAGAGCATGGGCTGGCTAATATGGGAAAAACCAATCATCTTCTGTGTTTCTCACCTCAAATCTATTGATCATAATAGCTATTACCGTTACCAGAAGCGCTCCTCAAAATGAAAATGCTTTGAACATTTAAAAGGTTTGGGTATTGATTTGATTACAATTTGGCTAATTATGCAAGAATGGCTGCTGCCACTTGGATAGATTAAGATCCTTTCTTCATCCCACAGTGGGGAAATTTCAGTGTTGTATCAGCATGTACATAACAGTGGGAATGAGGAGCGAAATAGATAAATGAACAATAACTCTATGTATACTAAACACATTTAAATAACTGTAATATGAAGAAACAAGTATAACTTCTCTATCTTCAGCTTAATGAGTGCAAAAACTCTGACTTTAGCACAATAAAGAAGTATAAAATCTCTACCTTTGGCGTGATAAGAAGCGAGTATAAAGTACAGCTGAAATACTTCCAGTTTAATCGCTGGTACCGTCTGGACACTGTTCGGGCTGTGAGTTGGTGTCGTTTGATTCATTCCTTGTCGACCAAAATGTCAGTCGAGGAATTATTTTATTATCTTAACAAGCTGAAACGGGGGAAAAAAAGTGAAACATTGCAGCCTTTATGAACTAAGCAAAGTAATTCGCATCAAAGTGTTTTATAAAGAAAATCAAACAAGCACAAAAAAGTATTTCTAATTTAGTATTTCTTCCTTTTAATATTGTTTTGACCAATCAGGTGGTGATATTGGATCATTTTCAAAGGAACATCTCAAGGCACACAGGTAAAAAAAAAAAAATGCTGATAATAATTCATAATTATCTCAAGCCACAGCTGTCCTGGGGCAATGCATGGCCGCCACTCCGACCTCTGACCACATAACAAACAACATTGACACAGCTTTACAATACGACTGCAAAAACACTGTTCTATTCAATTACCACTATTTAATTGTATGCTGAAATCAATTCGTGACCACGGAGCTGCTTCTCTGCATTCGATTGGTCTGCGCCTGACTTTGACACATTCCAATTCAATATTCACATTTGGCAATTATTCTTCTGGATTTTCTGATCATTATTTTTGACGTGCAGCCTATGTTCCATTCAGGTTTCATCGGCTAAAGTAAATTACCTGGGCGGCCTTCATTTGTGCCTTGACCCTGCATCTGAACGCCACTATACCCTACTATTCCCTACCCCCCCTCCTGCTACAGTGATATGACTAATCAGCTTTGAGCCAGTCCCTATTACGCATCATGCCACTTTCCCCGCCGTTTTCATGAAAGGAGACATGCAAAATTGGAACGGATTACCCCACAAGACAAATCAGAATTTAAAGCATGTATGCCACTCGGGCCTGATTTGCAAGACAACTGAAATCCCTGCTTGTAGAAGTGCAGACTTGCTAAATAAGTGAGTTCGTGTGAATGTAAATGCTAATCGAATCTAGCAGGAGACAAACACCTCCATATCAAATGTCCTCTTGAGCGCCGTGCCGAGCCGGGTGAACTCTGGGCAGGCACAATCCTATTAAACACTGGAGAGAGAGAGAGAGAGAGAAGAGAGGCGGTTCTTGACCCACTTTGACATGCGTACCCCTCCCCCATGCTATGTCCTTATGCCCTTTCTTCACTCCATCCAAAATGCACACACACATATATATACATACACATACGTACACACAGAGACACGCGAAGACACACACACACACAGAGACAAACACACACAGACAGAAACATGCACAGACACACAGAGAGACACACACACCCACACACAAACAGAGGCCAACACACAGACAGAATCACACACATGCATGGACACGCACACATACACACAGAGAGAGACACAAACACACACACAGACACACACACAATCAGAGAAAAACACACACATAAGCATACACATAGAGACACAAACACACACAGAATCAGAGACAAACACACATACAAACAGAAACACACACGCGCACAGAAACACACGGAGACACAAACACACACACACAAACAGATACAAACACACAGACACACACACAGACACACAGACACACATCTCACTTCAATCTTATTTTTAGCTTATTTTTTCTATCAACCACAATGTGACCTCCGTACAAAATGAATCACAGATGTGGTCACAAAACATGCTATTCCTGCCTTGGGATTTCCTCCCCTTTTTTTCTTTTTTCTTTTTGGCTGTTAGATGAGCCTGGACATGACTACCATTCAAACACGCGACTTGCATCCTCCAAAGAGAGGGAGGGAAGGGGAAAATGGCGGGAGAAAGGGACAGAGGAGAAGTGGAGTGGGTAGGGGCTAGAGGGGCGCAGAGGAAAAGTGTGGGAGCTTAAAGTTGAAAGAGAAATCAAGGCAAGGTGGGTGGGAATGGAGGGAGATGGATGCTGGAGTGTGGGTGGGATGGGTGGGATGGGTGGACGGGGGGGTGGGCTATCCATGAGTAGTATCTGAGTCACTCAAACAGAGGAAGTAGCGCGTGCAGCCAGTTTAGTGAACACACAGCTCTGTATTTAGTGTGGAGACTGCTATATTCACAATATAATAGCAGCATTTAGTTGAAACTGCCCTTCCTCTGGTCACTGAATCACTCCTTCACGCTCCCCTTTTTTGAAATAGCATGACCCGGCCACTTCCTGACACTTTTGGACTGGGATCCTCAGCTATAAGTCATACTGTATGAGTCAGACCAGGAATATTCATATGGAGAATGTGGTGCCCTGTGATTTGGTTTCGTTTAAGGATAATAAAGTGGATAAAATGACATGATACGTGACTCAAATAGTCGTGTGAAAGTTGGCTAATAAAAGCATCTCATGCTCAGTGGAAAATTCACTTTGACTTGACCTCTCCACAAAAGGAGCAGCAGAGTCGGGGTCAGCTAAGGTCCAATGAGATTAGGCTGCTGATGCATGAACGTCTTCATTTGAAAAATATATTCTGTTCAATTTGTACAGCCAGCTCCTCTTTGCCCTTCACAACCACAACTCAGCCACCGTGGCGGCACGGTGGCTGAGTGGATAGCACTCTTGCCTCTCAGCAAGAAGGTCCTGGGTTCGAATCCCGGTTGGACCAGGGCCTTTCTGAGTGGAGTTTGCATGTTCTCCCCGTGTCTGCGTAGGTTTCCTCCGGGTGCTCCGGTTTCCCCTACCACTAAAAATATGTACAATAGGTCTGGCATGTGCCTCCTGTACTGGCACCCCCACTCCCAAAAATAACAATTGTAAACCGCTTTGAGACTCCGATGTGCAGTGAAAAGGCGGTATATAAATAAAGATTACTTACTACTACTACTACTACTACTTCACATACAGGACCAGGACCAAGGGGCATGTTGTAAGGATTCCTCCTCTAGTGCACTTCACTATTACCATCAACCTCAGCAGCCGCCTCAGTGGGAAACATTCCCTGAAAACTGACACCATCTGGTGGTGAGACTTGTACACACCAGGCAAGAAGAATGTAAGTAAGTAATCTTTATTTATATACCGCCTTTTCACTGCAGATCTGAGTCTCAAAGCGGTTTACAATTGTTAATTTTGGGCATTTGTCTCTCACTCCACACAGAGATGGGAGCAGGGTTGCCAGTAGAGGAGGCGCATGCCAGAACTCCATCCATCCATCCATTCATTTTCTTCCCCTTAATCCATTTCGGGGTCGGGGGGAGGCAGTCAGAGCTGCACCCAGTACACAGAGCACCAGCCCCTCACTGATCCTCCTGCAGGTGGTGAGTCCACAGGAGCTGAGATCTTTTAGTTGGGGCTTTGGGCAAAGTAGGGTTAAGTGTCTTGCCCAAGGACACAATGACAGCAGTCATCAGTGGGAGTCGTGAAGTAGGTCTTACGGTGGGAACCCACAACCTTCAGGCCCAAAGGCCAATGCTCTACCAACTGAGCTACTGTCGCCCTATCAGTTCTGGCATGTCGTCCCCTGCCAGAACTATTGGACATATTTTTAGTGGTAAGGGAAACCAGAGTACCCGGAGGAAACCTATGCAGACACAGGGAGAACATGCAAACTCCACTCAGAAAGGCCCTGGTCCGACCGGGATTCGAACCCAGGACCTTCTTGCTGAGAGTGCTGTCCACTCAGTAATGTGTGTGTATGATGCAGGGGAATGAAGAAAAACCTCAGATGTTCTCATGTATGTTTTATGATCACTACATGTTGTGTTTTTTTATGCTGTTATCATACCTCTCCAAACCCGGTGAGATGTGCTGACTGCTTTGTTCAGGCTTTATGCACGTGTCCAGTAGAGGGCAGTATTCGACCAGAGACAGCTGGAGCAGGGTCAGGGACACCGTGTAAAAACACCTGTACACAAATCAGATGTTACATATGATCTGAAACAAATGCAAGTAGCGTCACCATAAGGAATCCAGCATTAACATTATATGTACATAGTTTCAACACTAGTATGAACACAGACTGATATGGTCCCGCTGCATGTGTGCACTTGTGTCAGTGACAGATGAGCGTGCTTCCTGAGCTTCAGGGTAATAAGAGTCACCTTGTGACGCTACATCTGGACGTTCAATCCACGCTCCTCGCTGTCCTGTCCCAGCTGATTGATCAAACGGGAAAGGTCCGCCTGCCCACTTTGGGTCTGTCACTTTGGGCCTGACGCACGGGGCCTGGCATCTGCAGTCTCCGGAGACAGCTCCGCCTGCGCCACATCTGTGCGTCTGTAGTGGAGCGGTCAGAGCAGACTTTATCGCTGCTTTTATTTCCACAGGGAAAAAGCAACGCAGCCTCAGAGCACAGAGCTGATGTGATGAGCCCAGCAGCAAATAAGAGGGCGTCTTTACAGTGGAGGATAAAAGGTTTACAAACTCCCCACAAAGCAGGTGCTTGGCTCAGACCACTCTGGAGTCGCTCCAGCATTTGTCTTATTGATTGCATTTTGACTGGCACCCCACTGCCTCTCTAGCAATCGAGAACAGCACTCATGTTTCCAGACCACTACAAATAGATCTGAAATTGGGCAACAAACACACACCACCTAATTTTCATCCATCTGTGGGATTTCTTCAGACAACACTGAAGTAGAACAGGCTGTATTTGAAATTATTATCCCATGTTGCATGTTAGCCAAAGGTACATGCCTATTGATATTACTGTATTTTTTCCCCTTTTCTTGCCATTATTATAAATCAGCAATAAAAAAGGAGCAAGGATTTGATTTGGGCCAAACCTCAAGGTGAAGCTGAGGATGAGGAAGGGCTGAGGGCCGTCATTTAAAGTTTGTTGAGCTGTTTGTAGTTGAAATAGTTGAGCTGTGGAATAGAGGGTTTAATGAAAGTTACATGACATTGGGAGGAGATGAATAAAACTTTAGTCCTGTGTTTATAGCTCCTTGTTGAATATCCCAGCAGCAGTTGGTTGTGCCCGCCCCCACACCCTGAACAGCAGCTTGTGGCGGGACGTCCCACAGTGGTGATCGGCTGACAGCTCTCCTCGGTGTCACCAGGATGTGGCTCTCCTTGACCACAGCGCAGTCTTAAGTGTCTGTGAGTCGGGGTGTCAGATGGCGTCGTATTGATGAGTGATGGTCCTGCTGGAGATGGACTGAGAAGCTGGCACCCGCGGGGGGCAGTGGAGACGGATGGATCCATTTGAAATGCAGAGGGGGCTCCACTGCCACATTAACTATTTAACCGTGGTTATCTCTAGGTAATGGTATGCCAGCAGCCCCGAACCAGCAATAAAACACAGGCTGTAGTGTGCGGATGGTGCTACTATGGTTGTGTACAGGTGCAACTCAAAAAATGCTTGTGAAACCAATGATATAGACTCATTGCATGCTTGATATGCCAAGCCTTTGATTGTAAGAATTGTTGTTTGGATGACGATTCTAACAATTTAAGTGGATCAAAATGGACTGATTATTGCTTATAAACCATTGTCAAATTTTATTTGGAGTTTGTACAAGCTTTAAGTTATAAGTCGTGAAGTCATAAGAACATAAACACAAACGATGGATATAAGAGGCTGTGACACTTGTCATGTCAGGATGGCACTTATGAGGATGTTAGGAGGAACAAAGTTAAGCAGAGGCAGCTTCCAGTGCAGATCCGGTGAAAGTTATTATTTACATTTTTGTGTTAAAATCAGGACAGCATGTCCACCAGCACTCCCCCTGCTCAGAGTTGGTGGCCTGCTTTTATAGCAGGTGACAGTAATTAGACCACACCCACTGAAGCTCAAAATCCACAAAATCCAAAAAAATACAGCAATAATTAAAGCCGTGAATCTATCCTCTACAAATTACAAAAATATATCTCTTTATTAATTTAGCAGTGATTTATTCTACAACATAATTAAATTAGAAAAATAAAACCCAGGATACCCCTCCTCCTCTCTGCAGAGTGGATGCACCCGGAACCCTCTTTGCATTAAAACTCAATCTTTAATAAACTTTCTTTAAAATATTTGAGTGTCTCATTCCCCTCACCTGTGAACACCTATAGTAATGGACTCTGCTCCATTATAGAGGCGATCAAAATCAGGAAGTGGGGCACATGGACCATCAACAGAGATGAGGGGGCCTTCACCTTGGCTCACACTGAGACTCACTTTTCCTGAGGCCGCAGTGCAACGGGGGATATGATCTGTCTGACGTATCTGCCCAATCAGTCAGACCGCGTCTTGTAACAACAGCTGCGGACAAACATGCGCACCAACGCATGTTATTGTTGACTTTGCATGGTCCGGTGGGATTGCTGATTTACATTCTTTGTCTTATTAAAAGAATATTCTAAGCTTTAAACATAAAGAAGACATTGTAAACTTGTTTTCACACATATCACTGTGATTGGGCTTGACTCTCCATAGATCAGACTTGTGTATAGGCCCAGAGTGTGACGTTTCAAAAAGGAGGAAGGACCCAAAATGCCAGACTGCCAAAAATGTACGACACACAAAATAACTCAAAAATTACAAAATCAAGTGTTACAGAATTCCAACCTCAAACCAAGAAGAAAAACGAAAAAAAAAAAAAACAATCAAAATAATAAAAGTAGATCAAACACTCAAAGACTCAAGACATGGGGAATAAGAACAAAGAAAAACAGAGGTTTTATGGGTTTTGAGTACTAACTTAAAGTTAAAGTTTACTCATTAATTTGCAAAACAGATTCACCAAGAGAAAAAGCAGATATGAATTAAAAGGAACCGAAATTTTCAACAAACCCAGGTTTCAATCGTCTTTAAAGCAAAAATTTATCTCAATCAAAGGAGTCGATGTGTGGAACAGTCTGGATTGTAAAATCAAAACTTCTACGTCCAATTTTGTGTTTAAAAAGTCTGTAAAATTATTGATGCTGCAGAAATACATCACTGCGGATCAGCGGTAACTTTAATTTTGTGTTTTGTGTTTGAAATTGTCAGAATTGCATTAGAGGCTCAAATGCAATGGAACTGTAAATGATTTTGTGTTGATGGAGGCAGATATTAAAAGCTTTTACTTCTTTCTACTCCTTTTCATTCATGCTAAATACTGTTGTTGTATTTGTTTTTAGAAAAAGAAAAGAAAGAAAAAACAACAACAAGAGAATAGGAGCACAGAGTTTAAATACAGGTAACACACATGAAGGCGGGGCAATCAACAGAACAGACAGGAAGAGACACTGAAAAGAACCAATATCAAAATAAAACCGGGTAAAAACCAATGAGAGAATCAAAGGTCTATGCAAGCAGCAGACCATAATCCATGTTGTAACTGATCCAAATAGTATCAAAACATGGCAATATCAGCTTTTCAATTTGCTTAAGCACTAAATAAAAGCGCCTTTTCTAAAATACTTCTATAATGAGTTGATAACATAAAATGAGCAGCGTCTTAGGTAATATTTTAGCTTTTGAATGAAACCGCTCTCTGTGATCTTGAACCCAGCTGCACTTGAAAGCAGTTCTTTCCACTCCCGTAGCCTTGTCGTAACATTGAACTAAGTATTGTCTATTATCAGCCGTGCAAAACAGCTGCGTGGTGCAAAATCACGTCTGTTCTCCAATTTCAAGGTGTTGCATAATTTCAAACAGCAGCGGGATGTTGCGAAGGAGAAAAACCTAATATGCAAGACACTTCAAAAACGTACGAATGCACCAAAACACTAATTGTTGTTTTTGATGAGGAAGCAACAGAAAAAAAACAGCCAAAATATTAAGATGAGCAGAATACA
Source organism: Knipowitschia caucasica (assembly GCA_964034765.1). Lineage (NCBI taxonomy): Eukaryota > Metazoa > Chordata > Actinopteri > Gobiiformes > Gobiidae > Knipowitschia > Knipowitschia caucasica. The sequence goes on from OZ035827.1 coordinate 30,266,347, forward strand.
GAGCTGTGGACCATTTTGTTTTATTTGTTTAATATTTGCATGTCAAGTCATCAGTGGCAAATGACCCAAATATTTCAAAAGGCGTTATTAAATCATACTCTTTTCGAATTCATCTTTAACTGATAAGAGTAGTTCAGACGAGATATTTGATTATCAAAATTAGTTTTACGACCCGTAAAAGTTGTTATTGTTTTGATTTTGATGTCCTACCCATGGATGTATTATATTAACTGGATAGGGTATTACTAGCTTGTAGCTGAATAACTCACGTGCTCAGGGGATTCTCGCGGTACTGCAGACTGAACCAGACTAAATTCACGTGGGCTACCCAGAAATTTTCCCCATAGAACTCAATGCATATTAAAACAGCTCAACCTCAGCTGACAGAGAACCTACAGCTTTAATAAAGATCGGATTTTGTGGGGATTTTAGTGTCCCTTGTCATCCTGAACTTTTTTTCTTCTTAAATCCTTCGGTTTTGTTTAAATCCACACTTTAGTGCCACAAACTCTGCTCGTCTGGCTCTCGCTCTAACTCCCGCTCTGATGAACTGCTCTGATTGGTCAGAGCGCGGCCGAGCCCCTCTGTGCACGTGCGTGAGACCCACACACGCGTGTTTGGCGCAACGCATTATGGGAGATCATCCACCGCGCAGAACCGGGAGGACCAGACGATGCCCAAATACAGGCGAGTTTCCCAGAGATCTTTGCGAGTTTCAGGCAACTTCCGCTAATCTTTCAGCCCCCATGCCGTCACAAAGCGCCACTGAGCACAACCATTCATTTGAATAGGGCGCCATCTTGGATCGCCGGGGCTTGGTCCTACCCTCCGCCGTTTCGCCAATCAGGAAGTGTCATGTAAGTCCGTAAACGGGTTGCCAGAACTCCGCGCGGCTCATTAATCTCAGAGGTAAAATAACATGTGGCGCAGAACTAAAAAAGGTCTTGTTATGACTCTCAAATCATTAATGACAAAACAAAGACTAAAACGAGGATTTATATCGGGATGCCTTTGAACAATTGAGACAGCTGATAAAAGTTCACGTGTGATGCAGAATTTTCTAGATTCAATGCGTTCTTCACAGTGTCTCATTCTTGTGAATCGGTGGTATAGTGGTCTAAACTGTGCGCTTACGATGCAAGAACCCGGGTTCGATCCCGGGCTATGTCTTTTTGTATTTATTGCATGTTATCACATTCTATGACAGATTGCTCTAAAAACGGTAAAAGATGAAGGTCAAGACGTTTTTTTGCAGATTATAGCTAACATTGAACCCACGACCTTCTGGCCTTAAGGCCAATGCTCTACCAACTGAGCTACTGTCGCCCTCAGTTGGTAGAGACAACTGAGGGCGACAGTTTCTCAATCCATTCTTGTTAATTATCCGCCCCTACAGTAAAAAAGCTCCTGTCTCAGTCCTGTAATAGTCATCACGCTCAGAGCTACTTTTGTGCTCTTTAAAACAAAAATATTGTCTACAAAATAGTTCTTCACAATCACATGGCTGTGTTTGCAGTTGTTAATTTTCAAATTTACCCCTCCCTCTGGTGGTAGCATAGAGAGTTGCAGACAAATTGCATTGATACATTTTTTCACATTCTAAAACAATAAAATGAAAGGCCTCATTATCACTTTGAATGGACACAAATAATGCATAGTATGTCTTCTTTACTGTTTGACTCAATTCAAGGTATTCTTGTAAAGCCTTAAATCACAACAGTATCTTTCTCGGAGGACAAAACCGTTGAATTTGCCATCACAGGTTGATAAGGGGCAGATGACCAATGTCCGTTGATACATGTCCATACATTTTTTGAATGTTGAGTGTCTTTGATCATCACCACTGTCCTTTTAGATAGACCCTCATAGGAATCCAACAGACCCTCCGGCCGATATCGGCAAGGAACAACTCTAAAACCCAGTGGTAAGGGTTCGGGAAAGGACCTGGCCCCTGGAGGGGTCAGGTTCATGATACAGACAATGAGACTGAAGGTAAATAGCAATGAAAAGACTACAGCCGAAGTCATAATGCAGACGGATGAAGTAGGAAAGAGGATAGTGCTCATGTTACCATACTCCTCCCAGCAAACTGACTCCATATGCAGCATCCCTAGTACTGTGCCGCTACAGAGGATGTACCAATGATGTCTCACACCAGACGGCATGGGTTGCAGCTTGACTGACAATATGTGTTTTTAAGGTTGTATTTTTTAAGTCTTACCATATGCTAAATTAACCCCTTAAGGATCACCCTCCCTGTACAGGGAGGATTCAGATATTTTTCATTTAACTGCATCAGTATTATAACTTAACTTGTGTCAATATAGTCAAGCTATACCTCTTTTGAAAGCTTATTCCCACCTCTAAATGCATATTATGTTCAAATAAACATTAAATATCAACAAAAGTAAGTATTTGTAGTCAAACTGTATACATATAAAAAATATATATTGTCCTTTCTTACCTTTTCATGCTAATATTCTGGGCCAAATCACGTCTAATCCACACATGTGTCCATTCATTTTGTCCGGGAGGGTCTAGAGAATAATTATATCCAGTTGTTTTTTCTTCAAAGTCATCCTTATAGTAGATATCCACTTGTAACGACACATTTGAGTTTTGAAAGTTGCCCGAACAAAAATAAAACCGCGTCTTTGCGCACTGTCTGAAGACGCCATTGTTTTTTTTTACCCAGAATCACTGGGTATGTTCGTCTTCCTCTCAGTCTTCCCTTCAAAACAAGCCCTCACTCGGACTTCTCAGTGCTATGGTTTGGAAGGTAGAGTAAGTTGAGTAAAACAAGCGCACCTAGCTTTAGCGCTCCAGTCATATAGATATCTGTGCGTCACGACAGCATTGTCTTGAGTACCATTGGCTGATTTGGATGTCAATCAAATCATCTTGTAGCCAATAATCTCAGGTTTCAGGCGATGTGTCGGACTTCAAGGTTCCTCCCACAGTTCCAGTCATATTTGAATGCGTAAGAGAGGAAGACGGAGCATTTTCACGGAGAACACGCGCTATAACTATATAAATAATAGCTTTTCTGCAAACATTTCAATATCTGGAAAAAAATGCTATTTATAGCAAGAGTAATAGCCAAAAAATGATATAATTAGATTTTTGGTGTAAAAACATTGATAATTTGCATGTAAAACACTTTTGCACAGTTGGCACAAAAATTGACCACTTGTGCCGAATGTGCCCATTAGTTACAAAAAAGCCCCAAGCATCAAAACGGTTCCACCCAAAGGTCTAAAATTTCATACAGTTGTTGCCAACACCACAAACATCTTCTCTGGTGAGTTTGAACAACATATCATAAAGTATGTCTTCAGGAGAACCTTTTGAAATTGCCTTTTTTTTTTTGAGACAAAAAAAACTAACTTTTACTCATGTTTGAGAAGGTGTAGTGCAGATTGTGTCCTTCCTAACAAACTGTAACATACATTTCCAGAAACTAGAAGGTGTTACCTTTCAAATGAGGTCTCATAACACAAGATCAGACACAAGATGTCCACACAGTAAGCATTTCTATTTGGGTATCATAATTCGAGAAGAAACAGGCGAAATTAGGTGATCCTTGGAGGACAGTTTTAAGCCTTGACATGAATGTAGATACCGTGTCTGCTTCCTTAACGTGGATGAGAAGCCGATTCAACAGTAAAGGAGCTTGGTAGCTAAATACTCGGCCGCCGACTGTGCTTTTTTGACACCGTCGCATTGACCCACATTAAAACACAATCCACAGCCTCAGCTTTGAAAGAAACAGACTATAATCAATTACTAAACTACAGCTAAAGCCGGATACACGCATTTCTACCAACATGGTTGATTTGACATAAACAAGACAAATCCCAATTATGTTTTGTAGTCCGTAAGAGGGATTATTGTCGCTATAAATCTGAGTTTGCCAAGTTGTGTTTAAGCTGTGACAGTGTCCTCCTTCGTTCCCTCCGGCCCACTGTTCCTCAGGTGGGACTAGGGTGGCACTGCACCTGCTCACGAAATAAATCATGCTTTTGTCCATTCTGCAGCTGCATTTCCAATTAAACCAAAGGGCCCCAGCGAACGCACCAGGTCTATGATTAATTACCCCAATCCGACAGAATACAGTGCACTGACACCACCCCAAAGGCCGCATTAAACCAGCCCCAAAACATGCATGCTTTTCATACAAAAAGTGAATCAGAGCTTGTGGATACTCTGCTGTTTTTCTGACAGTGGTGATTATTTTCCCATATCAAAAGCAGCCCACACGAGCAGTACACAAAAAACCTTTACATATAAGTGGAATGCAGAAGTAACTTACATAAAAAGTATAAAGGGAAATGCAAATGAGAATGCAAGGCTGGCAGAAAAGAAGCAGAGTGTGTATTAATCTGACTGAACAATACCTTTTACTTCTGCAGCATCTTCAGTGAGAGATTCCAGCAGTTTGGGAAATACAGTTGGAGAGTGTGCGCACCCAGCCATTTAATTGATTCCATTGTATTGAGAAAATCTTAGGGAGTATGAAGGTTATTGCAAAAACTTTTATTTTTTCACTCATTAGTCATCATTTGTGGTTGTGTGGAGCCTATGAATCTTAGAAAATAACAAATAAGTCAATTTACTATACTGTAATTCAAGTAATACAGTAATTAGAACAATTGGACGACAATGAGGCTGTGGATAGCACTCTCGCTTCTCAGGAAGAACGTCCTGGGTTCAAATCCCGGTTGGAACAAGGCCTTTCTGAGAAGAGTTTACATGTTCTCCCCGTATCTGCGAAGGTTTTCTCCGGGTGCTCCGGTTTCCCCTACCACTAAAAACATACAATAGATCTGGTATGCGCCTCCTGTACTGGCGACCCCGCTCCCATCTCTGTGTGGAGTGAGAGACAAATGTCCACAATTGTAAACCGCTGTGTGACTCTGGTCTGTGAAAGGCGGTATATAAATAAAGATTACTTACTTACTTACTTCTTACAATGTAAACATATATAATAGATTCATAAAACGCAACGTGAGACATATTTCTAATTGTCTGCGTAGTCTCCGTAGTACTCCGGTTTCCCCTACCACTAAAAACATGCTCACTAGGTTAAATCCTCCAGCTCGAGTAGTCCTGACCAAGCTGAGCATCAACATCTGGAGATGGGTTCCCGGGCGCTGTTACTACGGCGACCACTGCCCCTGACGTAAGCCTTCGCGGCATCAGGATGGGTCAAATGCAGAGGATTCAATTGCCCTACGGGGATCAATAAAGTGCACCTTTACCTTTAAACTATAAAAAACAGCAACTTGGTGTATGGCACGTTGTATGTAATAAGTCTGTGTTATATTTTAAATTATCTTTGTAATTTGAATAATAGAAATCAATGAAATTTTCCACAATATTCTGTATCTGTTTCTGTATGTATTTCTTTTTTAAATTTATCTTTTTAATTGAAACACAATAACATAATTATAGCTAAAGCAAATTTGCAACCTGTGTTTCTTATTTTCAATAATTGAGCTGCTCTGGGGAAACTGGAGGCTTTTTGTCAAGAAGAATGAACAGAGAAGAGAAAGAGCCTCATCCTACTACCACAGAAGACTCCAAGCTTCATAGATGTTAAGGTAAAATAAGTAAATAAGCTTTAAAGGGGAAATTCACACGATTGAGATCTGGGGGATGGAGACTTCTAATCAGGGTCAAAAGAAGAGTATTATATCAATTTCTTTTTTTTTTACACAACTACTAACAATGAGTGAAAAAAGGTGTTGTGTTATCGTTCATAGACTCTGCCATTGTGTGTAAACGTTGAAGCATGACTGTACATAATGTGGATTTAACAAAGATTTAGTAAGAATGGTTTATGTACTGAGAGACAAAGCACACGATGGAATCATAAAACATAATTGATCCAGAGACTGATTTCCACTGCATCCATAATCTTTATGTGTGCATTAAAGCTGAGGTCAAGGACTGTTCCCATGGCGATGCTAGCTTTGACCAATGGTTTAAAGTATGTTTTAATGATTTTTCAATTTAGACTTTTTACTGGTGGAACGACGATGGCTTTAAATGTAAATAATAATATATTGATGAAGTCACAGTCACAGAGGGGTTAGTTTGGAACAATTTACATCAAACACATTTTGAGATTTACATTTACTCATTTACTGTCTTTGATTTAGTCAACATACATGTTCTGTGTACACTAGTGGGGTTTTGGCAGTTTATCCCATGGTTGCTACGTAACATCCCTACCATAATGCCAGAATGAACAACCAGGAAGTATTTTCAATTAAAATATGACCAAACTGGGAAAAGATTTCTTAAATATTTAGTAAGATATCATGAATAATAATTGATATCATTTAATATTATTAACTGTGAAAAGTGTATCTTCATAAAGCACTTTTAAGTTCTGAAGATGGTTCAGTTTAATTAATTCATCCATTATTAGCAGGAAAAATAAATAAATAAGAATACAATTATATAGCAAGTGTATAAAACCTTGCTCAAAGCAGAGGTTCTCATAACTTTGAATCCACAAAAAGAAACATTTATAATAATATCCACATTTTTGGCCTCACATTTTAAGACTAGACCTCTTTCAGCCAATCAGCTTTCAGTTTAGATGCATAAACTACATGAAAAGATAATTAAAAAACATTAATATATATGGCAACAGTAGCTCAGTTGGTAGAGCATTGGCCTTTGAGCTTGAAAATTGTGGGTTCGAGCCCACCACAAGACTTTCTCCACCGACTCCCACTGATGTCTGCTGCCGTTGTGTTTTGCCAAGGACACTAAACCTCAGGCAACACCAGGTGGGTTAGGGTTAGCTGCGGCTGTAAAGTGCCAAACTGCTGTTGTGTCCTTAGGCAAGACACTTCACCCCCATTGCCTAGAATGAGTCTGGTGTGTGTGTGTAAGAATGATTGGTGGTGGTCGGAGGGGCCGATGGCACTTCGCTTCTGTCAGTGTGCCCCTGGGCAGTTGTGGCTACAGTAGTAGTTTATCACCACCGTGTATGGAGTGGATGAATACAGAATGTAAAGTGTCTTTGAGTGTCCAAAAAAAAGCGTTCTATAAAACCGATGCATTATATGTATTCCATCTTTTTAACAGCTTCTAGTTTGTAAATGGATGATGAAGACTTGGCCTGGAAGTTTGATTCTCACTAACAAAAGTCATAAAAATACAACACAAGTACATTTGACGTACAAAGTGAATGAATCGTACGTGTTTGGAATGAATGAAAATATCTATGACAAGATTTCAGAATGAAGAAAAATAAGCTTCATTCTAATCCTACCGATCGCAGTAAGAATCCCCCCATGTTCGTATGATCTTCTGCTCAAATGCCAAATCGGGCTGGAATAGAAAGTTCTGGTGCAATTATTTCACCCCTTACACGGCTCGCGACACGGCTCTCAGCTCTGCAGCTCATTTAAATACTGCCTTTAATTGAACATAAAACTGTAGGGATGAGTCGGAAGCAAAGGTTAATGCAGCTGACACAAAGGCCAGACAGCAGCTCAAGACTATACGCCTTAAGTGCAACATTGAACCGGCATTAGAGGAGACACACACACCGGGAAGCCCAATTAAGAACTTCCATCAATTGGGTCTAGAGTATATAGCTCTTTATGCTGGATTATAGCTCCGGTCGCCACGGCTACCGACCCACCAACCACCATCTCTTACCTTCATGACACCGATGATGGGAGACGTCTGGTGAGGAACAACTGCTGCCAGATTTAAAATGGAAAGGTCAGGGATGCTGTAACGAAGGACGAGAGAGGACAAAGGGGTAATTGGAGAGGCAGGCCAGTCACACACGGAGACAGAAATAGATGGATCTGTTTGCTTTTCTGAAGAGGTTTGTACGACAAAATATAGCAACAACAATAGCTGGTATCAGGTTCACAATTGGGTATGAAGAGAATGCGGATTGATTTTTAATGAGGTGTTTAAAGAACCGATGTGACTGGCTGAGGGAGTGTGGAGTTTGAAGCCATTTTGCTGACCCCTGGTGGCCGGAGATGGAATCGTCTTTCGTTCCAGCGTGTAATTCCCAAAAGGACAGAAACGCTGACCTTTTGCACAATGCTAAAGTTGAAGAAGTGTCGACAATTATAAACAACTCTGATGAGGCTGTTCTTTGCTGATAATGAATATTTGCTCCTTCTATGACCTTTACAAATGTGTAATGTAGGGAAACTCATTGTGATTCCGTGGAGCTAACCTAACACATATTTAGACAGTTTCACACAAAACCAGAGCTAGTCCCAATAATCCTTCAAATATCATAAAATTGCGTTCGCTCCGGAAAAATATTGTTTTAGCTGATGGTGGTCCTAATCGCCTGTGAATTTAGCAGCTTTATTAGCGCAGGACATTTGCATATCTAATTCAACATTGAAAATTATAAACCACTCGCAAGCAAATAAACAAAAACATAATTAAACTGGATTATTTGGCCCGGAAAGTTATTTTGAATTTGAATTAGTCTTTGCCAAAGAATAATTTTATTTTGCAGATTGTGAGTCCAAGTAATTTCCCTGGTGGAGCAAGTTTGTCCAAATCTAAGAATGAATGAGAAATGTTGCCAATAAACAGTTTTTTGGCTGAAAAAAAAAAGAGTGTCAGATGTGTATAGCCTTATTTTTCATTTTGGTTTACCTCGGACAAACGTAAATGCAGTGAAAATTTGAGCAACAAAGTGCAGCGTGAAAACCCCAAATCATTCTTATTATTGCTACATTATTCTTAAATTCATTGTTTTGAGGTTATTTATCTATCATTTACATGTTTTCTTGTTTTGTGTTTTAAAAATCACTTTGACTAGCCCTGTGTATTAATGGTGCTATATAAATAAACTGCTATATGAATAAAATGTTAGCACAAACCAAACCTTGTTCAATTCTACAGATCACAGTCCCCAAAGCTCTAACACTGAAGAATGATAAACAAAGCTTTAGGACAAGTTGTTTTTTCACAGATCAAAAACTTTTTTATACGCATGCATGTCTATTTACCATTTTAATACTTTTCTTTATACGCATGCACGTGTATATAATATTTTAATACTTTTTTATACGCATGCACGTGCATATAATATTTCAACACTTTTTCATATGCATTACTTTTTTGTCTGACAAAAACATTTGACCTAAAGATGAGACAGGGTCTAAAAGACAGGTTGAATGATAGAACCACATAGACTAGTGTTAGAACCAAACTGTTTTTAGAGGGAAGAGCTAGAGATTTCATTCATTTGGTTGAAGTTAGGTATCCCAGCTTTAAATCCCATCAAACAACTGTATTCTAAAAACTCATGGCATAACACACACTGTAAAAAACAGGTGAATGCAAACACAATCAATGCGTCAGATCTGCAGAATGCACCATTTACACTTTTATACCATCATATTTATAGTATCAATAAATCAATCAACCTTTACTTGTGTTACTTTTTTCACAAAGAAAGTAACACAAAGTTCTCAGCTCAAAAACCAACAGCACAAAACAATTAAAACATACACATTCACAGCATCCAAAACATACAATGCTTCAGTTGTACGCACAGCAAAACAAAACCGTTTTTAACCTGGATTTTAACAGTGTCCGAGAAGCCTGTCTCACTTTTTCAGGAAGACAGACCCGGATTTTAGCTGCTGCCTATTATTCTCTTTTCTCACACACACACACACACACACACACACACACACACACACACACACACACACACACACACACACACACACACACACACACACACACACACACACACACACACACACACACACACACACACACACTCTTTGAAGACCAATATTCAGCCATAAACCTCCACAGAAGATATCTATAAAAATAACTCCTTATGTAAATCTTGCTTTTCAAAGAGCTGTTTACAGAAGTCTCTCACACACAAAGCCCCCGATTCATTTCACAAACACCGTATAGAGCGAGTCGGTCGGTTTGAAATCTTTGAATAACAGGACAGCTTATTTTTCTCCCTAATTATTACTGCGCACAAAGCAATACTTCCAAGCTGTTATTTATATTGAAACAGCTGGGCTAATTAGTCTTTGAAATCCATCGAAAACGCATTCAAAGCATATGGTGTGGCCCGGTTAGCTTGGTTTTTTTTTGGGAGACGCAAGTTTACCCAAAAAGAGACGGCCTAAACCGTTATTAATTGATGTCATGATGCTATTTTTTCCCACGGTAGAAGACAAGCTTTCAGCCTCGCTCATCCACCGCCTCATGCATCATTCAGTATTGTCACAGAGCGGTTTTTAACACACAACCACGAGACTTTCTTTTTTTTCTAACTGCTCGATTCAGGTGATGATACGGCAATTGTTAGAACACCGAGACAGAGGCAAAGACGCTTCAAAGTGCGCCTTATAATCTAAGTCCACAATGCTATTTGTCTCCTGTATGCAGAAAGGGATGCATGGATACATAGGGTGGAAACAACTGTAGAGAAAATAGAATTATAATCCTCCAGGTATAGAGCCACACACAATGAGTGTTTGAAGAAGCTAAACTCTTGGAAAGCAGCGTTCACATACTGGGAAATGCAACATTTAATACGTTTTATGCTTTGCTAGTCTTTTACTTATGATTTTTCCATAGACAGAACTAGTTTATGTGTAAAAATTTGGAGCATTCCTCACATAGTCAATGAGATTAGAAGCGCTATTCTTAACGTTCAGATCTGACAGTAAGAAAACACATTTGCGCTAGAGAAAAATATCAGTATTACCTAAAAAATACTAAACTTTCAGTACTGGTATTTAACTTATGTTGTCGAAGCAGAATGATGCAAAAGTTATAAGGTAAATCTGTTCCATCGGCACCTCAATAAACCATCTATTCAAACTTTCTGTGAAGTCGTGCCCAAGAAAACTGCAGCCACATTTTTAATCGAGCCACACTTAAAGAATCATGCTACACTTAAAGAATCATGCTACACTTAAAGAATCATGCTACACTTAAAGAATCATGCTACTCACATGCATCAAAACAGCATTATTTGAAGTAACTTAAAGGGACCAACTAAACAACAATTAATTACAATACAGAAAACACCAGTGTCTTTAAATCCTTTAGTGCCAAATGTACGACCTTATTGCACTGGTGTGAACCACGAGAGATTACTGAAATTGTGTTGAAGAATTATTGATGACAGCAAACACCAACGGTTGTCAGTATAGAATTTCTATAGCGCTATAATGTGAAAAATCTTTTTCCATTGCACTTCCTTGCCTCTCCTCTTCTCAATGGGATAAGACTGGCCCTGATTCTGAGCTTCTCCATTGGCTGCTAGCCCCTTAGAGCAGCAACTTTTTAAGCTCCTGCATCTCCCTCAGGCCAAGTCAAAGCAAGTATGTAGACAACCATGACGTGCACAGAGCCTTTGTGGCTGTTTGGGAGAGAGAGTGAGGGCCAAAGGCAGAGCAAAGGTTGAGGGATCACTGCTACCTGCTATTATCACAGGATTGTATTACGTTATAAGACAAAAGTGCAGACTGTAGACACGGGGGAATTGTCTGTCTGCACCTAATCAAACCTTTAAATGATTATGCGCCCAGAGAAGAAAAGAGAGAGCGGTTGTTTGCTCCAGCACATGCTAAAGCTGTTCATAAATGGACATACAGGATGTGCATTTAGTAATTAGATAAAAGGATACTGCTTTTAACAGAAAAGTTTAACTTCATTATTCACAAAGAAGAGTGTTACGGCCCACTCATATGTAAAATGGTAAGAGAAGTGAAAGGTCGGATAACAAAAAACACATGGGTGCAAATACAAAAGGGGGTAACAAAGGGTCACCAAACAAACAAGCTAAAACTAACAAGACTAACACAGAACTAAAGGGTTATGAATCAAAACTGCTGCTCCAACTAAAGCGAAGTGTCACAAAAACAAAACAGACGTGACAACTGAAAATGACTATACACGACCAAAATCATATCGAGAGTCCTGCGACCCGCTCAAAGTACTTCAATCACTTTGCTGCGGTTATGTTGTTAGCTCTTATCTTTTCACTGATGTTAAAAGTAACTTAGTTTGTCGGACTAGCGCCTCCTTCAGTTCAGCACAAGATTGCCCATTGCTGAGTAAAGTTGGTTTCGTGGCAATATGACTATTTCTTTGAGAAAAGAAAACAATGTGTACCAATTATCATTATAGACACTAATTAGTCTATAATATGAATATAAATAGGCTAACTCCCCTTTGAATATTTTGGGTTTTTTTGTGCAACTCACCAAATAAATGTCTACATCTACTTTAATTCACCATCAATAAAAGACTAAGGAAGAATCAGGATGCATCATGAGCAGGAGAATATTGAACCGAATCATATATGGTTGTAGCTGAAGTATCTTAAAGAAATGGGATCGCAGCAGCAGGTTTATCGAGATGGTTTTCAACAGAGATCTCTCGCTCACAGGGCTCCAAGGGGGCCGCTCAGGGGGTTTGTGGTTTTGCTCAGTCCCATGAAAAATTAGAGGGAACATTGTGTGTGGGTGTGTGGTTCGTGTTGTGTTGCAAGAGTTAGAGGGGGTGGAGCCAAAAAAACATTTGCTTCGTCCGATGCCTTTTCAAACTGTCTTTCTGTACAGTTTTTGTTTTTATTCTGTATAAAATATTGAAGTTTGACATAAATACCACCAACATTTGACATGAAAATCACCACCTACCTCAAAAGCGCCAGTATGATTTAAATGACATCAAATATCACCAGCTCACAAATAAGAAGAGCATCCACAATGTCAGCTGCTCTGTCAGATTAGAGCGTGGAGTTTGGAGCTGCGTTTGGGGCACAGTCAAGCTGAGATGCACATTACGGGAATTACAATAGTAGGGTTTCCTCCTGGATCCGCCATATAAACATCATCACTAGTTGACAATAGACATCTGAACAAGGTTGAGTGGGGCAAAGTGCGGTAGTTACGAGAAGAGTCACGTCGATCCAGGAAAGTGCAGTGGAAAAGGCACATCAGTGTGAGCTACAGAACGCCACTCTGCTGGTCACAGATACTACGTCCTCATGGCACAGATTAGCATCGTAGTTATGGACCAGTGGACTCACGCCTTCACTGAATCATGTTTGAAATCTAAGGGAAGTAGTGAAAAAACAGTAACAACAGTGGATTTGCCATTAAGTTGTTATTAAAAACATTGCCAGAGTGAAAAGTACAGTGTCAAAACTTGGAGATTCTTACCCATACATTTGTCTCCAGTTGGTTAAAATACTGTAACAACATGCTCAAAAATCTGTATATTCAAAATGCTAGAACCAGGAAGAACGATCACATCAGTCCACTTCTCAGAATAAAGAATAGATTTTGCAGCAGTTCTGGTTGTGTTCAAGTCTCTCACACCAAAGTACATCCCCGTCCGAGCACAGGGACCGGCCTCCTGCTGGTGCCCAGAGTCAGGACGAAATATACGGAGGCAGCATTTCATATTCATGCAGCAATATTCTGGTACAGTCTTCTTGATAATGTGAGACGCAGGCTTTTACTCTGACAATGTTCAGTGATTATTGTGATACTTTTTACTTTTATGGTTTTAAATGATTCTTTTTCTTGCTTTATAAAACAAAACTTTTAATTGCCTTGTGGATGAACTGAGCTACAAAAATATACTTACCTAGTTATGATGAAGAGAGCATGTCCCTGATGCACTCTCTCAGAGCAAAGCTTGATCTACACATTCAAAGGCAGTCTCAAAATGAGATCAAACACAGGTATGCAAAAGAAATGTCTATAAAAAACATGAGAAAATGCAGAATAGATGCATAACTAAAAATAACTTAATTTAAAAAAGCTTCCAGTGAAAAACTTTTCCAGCATAATCGTCTTTGTTGTAGATGTATGGGTGTTCTAATTGTATACAAATACACATTCATCTTGCTAGAAATATACTAAGACAACTCCACAAGTTAGAAAATAGTGATTAGATTCTGTAATTCAACATCTACAAATCTAAGTGAGTCTAATCATATTTATTAATTTTGATATGAATGTGCATAGCGTAAAAAATGTGTTTGTAATTGTTATTATCTATCTTAACCTAGAGCTATGCAGTAGTCTGTATATAGATGGACGATGCTAGCTAGCCCTATCTCAATGAAGCCCAATAGGTACAGTAAGTGCCCTTTAGTTTGCAGCTGCCCCTGCTTTGGCGCATAGGTCAACCCCGTCGGAACAAAATGTAAGAAATTAGCTTCTGCTAGCTTATGTTCAAATCGGCTTCATATACTGTACATTCGACAAACACAATGGTGACATCAGCACTCGGTCCGTCCACTCCAACAAAATGAAAAACTGCTTTCTTTTGCCCATATTTTGCTCAATGATTTTGTTTTGTTTTTTTAAGCTAAACCCCATTCCAAAATAATTTAAAGAAGTTTATAGCAATACAATCTGGCTGCTTCTATTTCTTTCATCGTTTGTCCGTGTTCTCGGGAGAGCACACAGGCCGCAGCTGTGGCCTCTAAAGCCGCATTCCCACACTGGTCTTCTGATAATCCCATTGAGTAAACATCTTTTCAGTTGGTAAATATTTCTGTAGGTGCATCCTCACATCCTTTTCTCCCACACACTTCTCCTTTTTTCACCAGCTTTTGTCCTCTTGTTGGGAGGATTAAGCCACAAATATTCAAAGCACGGCAAGTTTGAAGCGGCTAAGAGATATACGCACGCAATACTCCTGGCTACACTTCCACATTGTGTATAAATTGGATTATATTAAAGGCATTACAGCGATAGCGAGAAAAACGTGGGCTGCTCAGCATTCCGCCAAGGACCAATTTGTTTGAAGCGTTCACAAACTTTTTACTTAAGCTAGTGTTTTGCACCATCCCAATCATTTATTTAGCAGGTGCCAGGTCACGGTTTTACATTATTGTGTTCATTCTGCCGAGGTGCAGTAATAATAGATGAGTAGCATGTAAACAGGATTATAATGGTGTGTGAAAATGAGCTAAAACAGTCTTTTTTTGTTGTTTTCATTACAGTTTCAAGTTTATTTCAAATTTGGATAGCTTTCCGCACAGCGCCTCTGTTTGCGTGTCTGAGGTGCTCTGGATTTGAGTAATAGCCTGACAGCTGGAGCAGAACGCTTGTATTTTCAAAATCATTACAAGACTATAAAGCTCATTTGGTGTCATTTATATTTTGTCAGTGCGTTCAGGTGTGTGCACAAGGAGAGGTAATTTAATTATGTATCAAAGTCAAACATAACAGGGTTTACAAATTGAATGTAAAATGCAATCTAAGACGGTGTTTCCTAAACCGTGGTATTGCTGCTGGTACACTGGGCCTTCTGTAGATGAGGTACTTGGTTTGTATAGAGAAGAATGTGTTCTATTGGATCTTGAAAAGCCGAAAATGTTCTTAAGTGGCGCCATGGGTTTGTAAAGTCTTGGTTACGTTGTCAGCATGTTAGCAAATACAAATGACATAAGTAGTGAGTGCATTTTTGACTGAAAACCTGTTCCAATAATTAAATCAATGCATATACAAGTGAAACTCCAACAAATAGTATATTGCTGAAAAGTGAATTTATTTCCGTAACTTAAAGGAGCTATACCCGATTTATTCTCTAATGAGTTCATAAAAATGCGTTTTACTACATACAAGTTGTATTAAAATCTGTAATTTAATTGAAAACTTGAGCTTATATTGATTCAGGTTGTGTATGAATTCAGGCTGTAAAAAGTGCTGAGTAGAAACTTAGCGTGATGCGAGCTCTCCTCCAATCACAGAACAAGGAGCGGCGCTGTTAAGAACAGGCTGCCTGCTCCGTCGTCAACAGCGCAAGTAAACACAGAAAAATGGCAGCTACAAATGGCTATATTTCCTCTGGCTTTAACTTCAGACACAGCTAAACAGCCCAAACAACGCAACAGTGAGGAAGAGAAGAGGGAACTAAAGCGAAAAAATGATCAAAGAAGAAATCAAGCCCTGGTGAACATAGCTAGCTTACATCGTATCCTCTGGAGAGACTTGGGGGAACGGATCGCCTCGGACTAAATTTGGATGGAAAACCGGACATAGTCACGCCTATCTCCGCCCTTCTAATTAATGTGCCACAACTTCCGCGGTCTATGGGCAGTTTCAAAATGGCCGCGGGGGCTGGAAATGTGAAAAAAACGCATCTGCGCATGCGTCAGCCGGCACGAGCCCCATTCTTTTCATCACAAGTGCCTTTAAAATTTCACAGCGACTAAACTAGAGTGGTCCAAAGAAATTGACTCCCCTCAGCATTGACACACAGGTGGAACGGAGCTTTAGGCCAAGAGCCAACTTTTGGACCATCCTGTAAAGACGTTTTTGAGAGGTAAGACGATGCTATATGTTAGCATTGGCTAATTCTTATTCCGGGTCCACCCCCATCGGCCCGGGTGGTATTGCAAGCATGTCAGCGCACGTCATTTTGGCCACTTTTGAGCCGGGAGTTGGGGTTGTGCTAAACATTCAAACTGGAAAAAACCTTGCAGAAACAGGTATAGCTCATCTAACTTAAATTGTGAAACCAATATGGGATTATTTATATTCTATTTTGGACCTGCACAACACATATTTTCACTTATATCGAATTAACAGACAAATACAAATACATGGTTCTAAAAGGAGTTGGATGAAGCACACACACAGAAGTGAATAGACTTTTGAACGATAATCAAATTTTGCACCGGTATTCACAAAATTACGTCAAAATCAATTTATTTAACCCTTCAGTGACATTGTTGCTACAGTCTGTACAACATCATACGGTAAACAAACGCAGGAATGCATGAATTTGTGATTGAATGCAAGGATTGGTCATATTTGAGTCATGTCATTGAAATCTGCCATTTACTCTTCTGATAAAACAAGTCAAATTTGATGGTATTCTTTAACCTGCAAAATTAATTATTAACTGAACCTTTATGCATTCAATATGTTCAACATGTGTTCCGTTTTTTGAATCATTATTGTGTGGCAAAAGTATTCAACCCCCATGGCCTATGATGTGTAACTGCCTTTCCATCATGACAGCTTGAAGTCTGTTGGGGTCTGTATACACTCTGTACACTCTGACATACAGAGACTGAATTACAGCTAGGAACTATTCCATTGTATGAAAAAGTCTTTACGTTTAGGGAATTTGTCTTGATAGTTTGTAAACAGCTTTTCTTTGTCCTCTATTTTTTCTTCATCCACCTTCTCATCACCTCTGACCCTCTTCCTGTCCATATCACACCTCCAGCAGCACCCTGGGCCACTGGATCTATAACGTCTAGATCGGCGAACCTCTCACCTCCACGATGAGCAGGTTTGGAATGCCCTGAATTGTGACAGCATGATCCAGTTCCTGCCAATATCCAGCAACTTTGCACAGCCACTGAAGGGGAGTGGATCATCAACAACCTGATCAACTCTGAAGGAGATGTGTTGCACTATGTGAGAATAAATGTGCCACACTAGATACCGACTGGTTTTGGACCTCCCTGAATGCCCATAAAAAAGCAAAAATCTTAGAGGGGCCTAACTGAAGGCACACTGTCTGATCAGATTTGGATGTGTCACATCTCTGGGATGGGATGGATTGTCTCAGTAAAGAATAATGGCTAACTAAATCCATTTTAGACTCAGTTTTGATGAATATTCGAGAGATGGATCCACCGGGAATATATGCAGTATTTTTATTTATTTTGATCCCATGAAAAATGAGAGCAAAAACAAAAGCGGAGCATTTATATGCAGCAAAGATTCGTCTCCATTTCCCACATACTGTTTCCTGTGGGACAAGTAGGATGTGAACCGTTTAAGTGTTTGATGAGAGACGTTAAATGGGTCGACCTGGCCAGTACAATCTGGTGGTTTATAGAGTCCTAAGTTGTCTTCAAATCAAGAAAGATCAACTCAACACAATGAGTTGGGTCGAGCAAACCTTTTAGGTTTTCTGTAAGCACACCCAGAGCAGCATCAGTGGAGTGATCCGTGCTGAACTCAAATTGTAGTGGGTGTATTGAGGAGTGGGTGTTTTTTTTTAAAAGTCTGAAAGAAGCTTGACTACCCACTTCTCTGCCATTTTTGATGTGACCGGAACTACACTTACAATAGTTGACTTGTCAGTTTTAATACAAAACACTGCAGCCACCTTCCAACTGGTCAGGACGAGAGTGTTTGAACGGTCTGACAATCATGGGTGCGATTGGTCATCTTTCCAGCTGAATATTATTTTAGCCACTTGTTGGTCATATATCTCAGTGAGGCTGAACATCCAAGTCACTGACAGTGTCACATAAGAGGTGAATTGTACAGTTGTTTTATCAGCTAAATAATACATGGAAATCTTCTCAGACATGGGTTGATGCTGTCACCTGCTAACATATAAAACAACGCACTTCCTGCTTTTTTTTCATGTACACCAGTTTTTTAACTACATAAAACATACTTATGGGGCTTTATGGGAGTAAAACTTTAAATGTAAAATAGACACTCTTTAAAAGACAGATCCGTTAAATACCAACATTTCTAACATTTTAGTAGAAGCAATAACACCACTGCATAAACTAGTCGACAGATCCTCCAACAAAAAAAGATTAAGAAATAAATCGTACGTGCACCCACATCCAAATCACTAGCCAAAAAATACAATTCAAATTTGACTCTTGCAAACCTCTTTTATTTGCAAAGAAGCAGCCTCATGAATCAGCTCTACATGAGATGCACTGCAGGCTTGTTGAATATTTCATTGTGCAGCACTGGGCTAAAACCCTCCTCTCCCAAAACTCGCTGCATTTGCACATGGCCCATACAAGCCCATGTTTACCTGATTCATAAACCTGTCTGTATGCTGCATAATGGCCTCTGTGCGGGTCAGGGTCAGCGCCACCTCCTCCCACCTCCTCCCACCTCCTTCCACCTCCTTCCACCTCCTTCCACCTCCTTCCACCTCCTTTGTCACGCCATAGTGTCCGAAAGCTCCAGCCACATTACTTCATAGTGTTCGACTCAAACCTGCGTCGTGATTGATTGGTTTCTTCGGTCCCTGTACTCCTTCGAGATGCACTGTACACTTGATAAATGGCAGCACAAAGCCACAAATACAAAGTTGAAGAAAGACAAGAATGGTAAGAAACTAATTACTCCGAAGGAAAAAAACACAAAACAAAACAACTTCCAACTTCAAAGCTGCTGAAAAAGTGTTTAATAATGGTTTGGTGACATTCATTTGAAAGACAAACAGCCCAAAAAGCAGGAATAAGCGTTATTTAGTACCCAAAATCTTGTCTAATGTCAAAACCTAATCGAAATAATTTTGTTTTTATTTGTTCCTGTCATTCAAAAAGCGCCTAATTTATTCACAAAAAGCGTCAAAACAAGTGACAATGGGAAACTGTTTATCTCCCATACAAAGCTACAAATGGCGCATCAGAGATTCAGGATGAAAGCAGGGCGTCTGGTAAAATTGCTTAGTGTTGGGTTACAATTACATGGGGAGAAGGCTGTGGGGCTGCTGGGAAGTGCACGCAGACTGATGGATCCATGGCTGCCTGCCCAGAGTTCCCCCTTTAGAGGAGATAGTCCCAGGTCGGCCACTTTACTGCAGCATCCGATTCATCCTCCACATTCTGGAGATGGGTGAAAAGAGTAAGAATTGCACCTCAACCATGACAGCGGTGGTGATTTTAAGAGCGACCATTTTGTAAGCAACATTTTCAATTTATTTTTGTGTAGCCCTACATCACAACAGTAGTTATCTCAGAGTCTAAACCGTGGATTCGCCAACGCAGATCAGAGACTCAAACAGTTCAAACACAATAAATGCAATGCTAAAAACACAAAGCCATTGATACATAATGTTGTTGAATGTCGAGTGTCCTGGATCATTACCAGATATTTTGTATCTTAAACGACATGTGTCATTTTCTGAACAAAATTATTATTATTATTTAACTCAAGTAGTCGTGCATAATACATAGAGCTTGTACTGTTTCAAGCTGAACCCCAGCAGGTGGATTGTATCAGTAGTCAGTGCTTATCTGTCACAGGCAGGAAGATTTGGGCAACAAAAGTTAGATTATAACTGTAAAAGTGCATATTAGATACTGACCCTTTAAAGTTGGAGCAACTTTGAAACCAAACAAAATCAGCTATAAGTAATAAAATCCAGGTAACAAGTTCTATCACTAGTTTTCACTTGCATGTGTTTTTGGCCTTTGTTACAACAGCCCCACTCAGCCAATCAGCTCTCAGTATGTCAAGGTAACATGTTTTCTATTGGGGTAAAGGCAGCATGTTATTAAAATTTACATTATAAGAAAACAAAAGATAAGCTAAACTTTATTGATTACTTTATAGGATCACTCAAGGATGTGCAAAAGACAAGTATAGTGCAAACCTGTTCAAAAAGTGAAAATAGATAGATATATTATATACATTAAATTAAAAGTGACTATAGCAGTGTGAGTTTACAGTCCGAGTGCAGGTTAAGCAACTTTTTATGACAAAAAAGTATTTGACCTTGACCTGTATGAGGGGTCCGCATGGTGCCTTTACCTTCCATCGCAGTGGTCTACAGGAGGCTATAGGATCAATTGTTTGGAAGGTTTTCTCTGCTGACAGGCCCCCACAGAAAACCTACACAACCATTGATCCTGGAGCAGTGTAGACACAACTGTTGGGTTGGTACAATGCTGCCCATTCACTCTTACAGCCAGCGGGTCACTATAAGGACAATTATGCAAAAATATATAAGCTTGAAAAGTTGCGTAATGCTCTGTAGGGTTATTGAAGTCGATATCACACATAACTTATTTGTTTGATATCAGAGAATTGGTTCGAAAACGATCATGTAGTAAATACAGTAATTGATAATAGCTTACCAGAGAATAAATCACAACAGATAACGTGCGTAGGACGTCACCGTATCTATTAATTGGCTCAATAATTGATTCAGTAATCTCATGAGTATATTTTGATTATTTGAATTATTTGATCAGCTATACGTCCAATTCTCTTCAATAGAATCTGAAGGCGTGAATCCTTTTACATATCAGTGACTTTATTTCTGGAATTAAACCAGCACAAATATCACTTTCAGACAAAGATGGTTTTGTAGATTTAATGCAGTGCACAGATTAGAAACTGTGAAGAATAAGATGAAGAAAACGCTGATTGCAAGACACGTGGTTATAATGCTGATTAATATATACATGGTTAAAATACTCAGGCTAAGGTAAGGACGTTTGTCTTTGGAAAGCAAGAGCTCTAGATTTTGACCATGTGAGAGAAGCCAACATCTGTGCTCAGTTTATACGACCGGTTTGTGGGTTGCTCCATGGTTTGGCGGTCAAATAATAAAGGGAGAAGGGGAAAAAACATATGGTTGCGACTGCTACCTAGTGGACCTGTGACTTGTGACTTATGTTTATGTCACAAGACTTGCCACAAAACCTTTATTTATATATTCATTATTATTATTATTATCATTATTATTTATGCATGTATACAGGCAGAAACAGTTAAAACAAAAGATACAACAGATGCTACAGAGCTAAAGCAAATGCTAATTCTCAACTGGTCCCTGGTTGAACTATTCCTTACATTGCAAACAAAATATTCACAATTTGTAAGTGTTCTCTGTAATTTGAGTATTACAGGGAATGTTTACAAGGCCTTTATATGAGATCACAATAAAGAATTACATTATCAGAAATAAAAGGCAAAGACCTGACTATGATTAGCCTGTTAAACTCCTCATAGCAAAACAGTTCCCTCACCTGTGTGTGATGCAAAACTCTGCAGCGGTGGATGATGCTTTGATGTGCTGTTAGCGCTGACACAGGACTGTCAGCTCCCACGGCTATGACTCCACACTCAGAGCTGTTTTGTTTTATCACTTTCATCTCCGACAAAAGCACAAAGACACAATAAATGATTTGTCATTTGGCACGACTGAGACTGTGGCTTTAATACATTTGTTTGTGCCTAGGTTGAATTATTGAATTAAATTATTTTTGCAAGCAGTCCTCCCAGCTTCTTGTCTAGACAATAACCACGAGATGGTTCTTCCGGACGTGACAGGTTCCAGCCTGTAGACCTGACTTGCAGATTGAAAGTGAAAAGGTGGAAGTGTGAGTAGAGTGGGGGAGTCTACTCAATGCAGCATGTCCTCAGGAACCGTGATGAATGATTGAATGAATGTATTTATTTTGGTCAATTGTTTGATTAATAACAGATATTACATACACTGACTGTATTACAAACAAAAAGGATTGTGCTGAATCAACTTGCTCATGTAAGCCCATCGTAATGTCACGTCACATACATACTGTAAATATTAACAGACGTAGTCACGCCTATCTCCGCCGTTCAAACAAATGGGCCAAAAATTGTGCTCTACTGGAGCTATCCAAAATGGCCGCGCGCATCTGCCCCATTCATTTAACGAATGCCTTGAAAAATTCACAGCAAGAAAAGTAGAGTGGTCCAAAAAAAATTCACCCCCCTCAGCATTGACACACATGTGGAACGGAGCTTTGGGCCAAGAGCCAACTTTTGGGCAATTTTTGAGCCGAGACAGTATTTTACACACCTGAATTAAAAACAGAGATTGCATTGCCAAAGGGCTGCGGCCATTATTGGTTTGAGAGTTCTGTTATCAAGAAAAAATGATTGGAAGAATTGCATTCAAGTCAATGGAGTGTTCTACTGCTGCTGTGAGGAGCTGTATAATAAATTATTAATAAATATTAGAATATATTCTAATGTTTAAATTAATACATTCGGACGCGAAACTAGCGGTATTCTTTTACTTATATATTGTGTTAGCAGTGCATTGCTTTAGTGCCATTTAAGATTGTTGTACAGCTTACAAGAAGTTGTGCTAATGCTAATGTTAGCATACGTATCAGATCGCAAATAAAACTAGGTGGCTCCGTGGGATGAGAGCGTAGGGGAAATGAGAAGCCTGTGAGCGAGTTGGAGGGCGATGCTAAACATTCAAACAT
This sequence comes from Knipowitschia caucasica, assembly GCA_964034765.1. Lineage (NCBI taxonomy): Eukaryota > Metazoa > Chordata > Actinopteri > Gobiiformes > Gobiidae > Knipowitschia > Knipowitschia caucasica. The sequence goes on from OZ035827.1 coordinate 30,289,355, forward strand.
TGCAGAAACGGGTATAGCGCCTTTAAACACAAAAACTATGTAAAAAGTAAGATAAAATACATGTTACTGATTTCAAACTCAAAATACAGATTTGCTAGAACAGCGGAATGTTTGTTCACTTTTTAACTTTATTATTATTTGTTGTATTAAGGCAAAGTATATTATGAATTCATGATTGTATGGTAGTTTTAAATGTTGATAATATGGTAATGCTTCCGAAGAGCAGCAAAGAAAGCCCTGTCCCGCTGTTACAAACCACTACAAAGAAACCAATCTAAAAAAAGACCTTGAAACAGAATTATATGAAAAATACATTAGTACCACATCTACGCACAGTGTATGAACAACCACCCATCAACTCTGATTTGTTCCACTCTTGGAAAACGCCCTTTTCTCTCACAGTTCTCAGCGGCTCCAACACCCCAGTCTGGGGTCGGCAGCCGGTTTCAAAATGCTCATTACAGGAAAAACAGTAAGCGGAAGAAACAGAATGGCAATGAGAGCATAGAGGCCACACCAGCCGCATGGAGAAGAACAGAAGAGCTGTCACAGTGAGGAAATCCAAACAGAGCAGCACCAACAAAGGGGCAGGGTCGAGGGAGTGCAGTGTAAGTACTTCAGTAAGTACTTGACTACTACACACGACTACTGCTCTGGTCTGTGGTAATGGACTGGTGGCTGTGGTGCACCAGAAGCACTGCTGGGGGGACCTGATGTGTGTCTTGTGGTACTGATGACAAAAAACTAAAGCAGACATAGAATTACAATGATGGAACAGGAAGTGAAGGAATACACAGGGTTTAAATACACTAACGAGACACAGGTGATACACATGAGGGCGGGGCAGGTAATCAGGAAACAGGAAGTACAACTGAAGAAGACGCAGGAGTTCACAAATTACAAAATAAAACAGGAAATGAACCCAAACCATGACAGCGTGAGGAGCTCTATTCTCATACTTTATTATTATGTTATATTTTCTTTTACCGCAGTAGAATTGTAATATTGCTTTGTATTGTACAGCTGTATGTTTGAGAATTCTACTGCACGGTAATGTCCAACCCTGTTTCAAACCAGGTACAAGTTATTTGTCTATTATATGGATAGATGTGAAAGTATGTATTGTGCAGGTTCCAAAATAAAAAAATAAATACATTTTGCATGCTTTAAACTGACACGAGAACCATGTTATCGAGCAGAGCTGCAGTTTCTTCACCACTCCCACATCCTCAGGCCAAGCTCAAAGTGGGCAATCAGATTTGTTCATTTGACTCTCAAATGGGAAACAAACTCAATTTCTCATCTATCATTTAGAAATCAAGCTTTCTTCTTCTGGATTAAGACTGATCAGCATTGCCCTAATTGATTTATCTGAGATCAGCCATGTTGTTTTTCCCACTATAAAAGCTGCATCACATGTGAAATGGTCAAATCAGGTGAGTCTTGAATTGTCCGTCGCACAACCTATATCACAAATAACTATTTACTTTATCATTTCATGTTTTAGAATGTGAAATTATTTCTTCATTAGAAAATACATGGTTAAAAAGTATGAGGGGTAGGCAATGCTATATTCTTGCCCTATCCCTAAGCTGCCACCAGAGAGGGTAGTTTTTTTTTGTTTTCAAATTTCAAAATAACCGGCTGCAAACACAGCCGTGCGATTGCAAAGATGGTGGTACAACGACATACAATTACAAGATGGAGACAGAAGCTTTTTGACAGAGAGGGCACAAATATTTCTGACAACAGCGCGCCATAGGTTGATAACTTAACTGATATTAGCGATATTTTTTGTTGATAACTTAACTAATATTGGTGATTTTTTGCGTTGATAACTTAACTGATATTAGCGATATTTTGCGTAGTATATATCTCCCTCAAGAACCTAAAAGTCAAACATTTCAAACAATACTTATGGGTTCTTGGACAAGTCATTTCTCCCATAATGCTCTCTCTTGCCACATTATGAATGGAGCTAACAAAAGCTATAACTACACAAATTATAATCATTGTCACAGCATGCATTCAAATATAATCTAAGTATTGCCATGTTCATGTTCTATAAATGCTGTGAATTATCATTTACACATACTGCTACATAAAATACATTACCATATGGGACATGCCTCTAAAAACCTGCTGCTATTGATACGTATACATATACCTTAAATTAGTTATCAGCTTTCCAGCGCAATACGGGTTGCCAGATAAGCTCCATCCTCCCCCTAATGTGCTCGCCTTGTGCAGGAGACAGATTGTGAGTTGCAGCGCCCTGGCTCCTTTCATTAGGAACCCTGTTAGGCTGCATCCATTCCTCCACCGACACTGCATCACCGGCCTGGCACAGAGGCAGCCCACAGCCGTAAATATGAGCCCAATACTGAGCACCAACAAATCACCACATCTCATCTGCCCTGGAAGACTTTCAAAACACCAGCAGCAGCGACTTTACAGCTGTAATCACTATTTATATACAGCGGCTGCATGGGGAAACCTCACAGTCCTTGACAATTACGGTGATAACAATGTTTTGCACTATCACATGGTGCAATATGTAGATTTTCTCAGGCAGAGTTCAGACTATTATTATCATGGTGATGTTAATGAGGAGAGAGTGGCATGTGGCAAGGATGAGACGATATGGCATTAGAACACTACCAAAGTGTGCTACATCAAACTGGGTATCTCTGTATTTACCTCTGCAAATATCACTATAAAACTGATATAAGGTAATTGTCCACCACCTGTGGATGGTGTCGGATTGGCCCGGACTTGTTGGCTGCACCCACCTCCCCACGGGAACCTCCTCAGTCCTGTAATGCACAGCCTCAGTCTTCTTCCTCTGTCAATGTGGGTCTCCCTGAGGTTTCTCACTTTTCCCCCACTGCTCTGTTTTGAGTGGTTCCTTTCAAATACAGGAGGGTCTGAGGACTGTAACAATCCGGGACATTTATTTACATTTATGGACATTGGTTATCCCTATGGGACTGAGATGACATACTGTAGGACCTATAGCCCCTATGTGTTTGTTGTTTTATGCATTTCTTGTGTTCGAATTGTTTGATTCTCTGATAAGTTGGGGACGAATCAACAACTTTGTGAAGTTCTCCGAGGCAACTGCTGTTTTGGTTAAGGGCTATACAAATCTTATTTTAATTGAATAGCAGTGTTACATTATAGCTTATTAGGATCATTGGGATTTGTTAGTTTTCTTGTTTGTTTACCTGTCTGTTAGAAACATCATTCAAAAAGTTATGGGCAGATTTTAATAAAAGTTTTAGTAAATCTTTGGAACAGAACAAGGAAATAACATTTTGCTTCGAGCCACTGTCTGGATCCAGGAATTGTATTACACTCTGAGCGCTCTGAATGCATTCCTAGTTACATTTGTGGCAAGTGTAATACAGCGTTAATTACAATAGTTTATCTTTTTCTGCTGTAGTTTCTGGAACTGTTGGTTACTAGTTGATATAAATACCAGTGCTTAAATGTATGTGCATAATTGAACAGCCGTAGTGTCTTTGTAATGGCAGAGGTGGAATATTGAATGTTAACACAGATCTACTCATATATTATGTTTGAGAACAGTTGAATGGATCAGGGAGGAGAGAGGAGGCAGGAATAATTCATGCAGCTGCCTGGAGCAAACTATCCAAGGTGAAAACAAGTGGGATTTTAACAACGTGGTCATTTTCATCTTGACTGAAGAAGACTCACGACCTTTTACAATGCTGATCAAATTAAATTACATTTTTGAAACTTTCGCTTGCCTTTTAAAGTTCTGAGGTTTCAGAGCATTTTTTATTTGCAGAGTATGAAATATTTACTTCACTAAAGTCAAACTTCTAATAAAGATCACTTTTTCCACTCTCCATCCATTCTTCTGTTCTCATTAAATTCTCTCTGGAGAAGAAAGCATTTTGCCTGTAATTGTTCCATTCACTCACTGAAATATGGAACCCGCACATTACACAGTTCCTAATTAAAATCCTCATATTTTCTACTGTGCAATGAAACAAAATATAATGGAACCACAAATACATCTGACTCAATGTTAGTCTTTATCTGAAGTATTAGAAGAATGATGCAGGTGTTAGCATGAGGCATCTGCTGCCTGTGAATGCAACAACATTTTATACTAACTATTTATCAACACTTTCAATCTAATTCCACGTTAGATTAGATACACAAGTATGGACCTGTACTTTAGAATCAGTAAGAATTGTAGGATCTGTTTTAGTAGTAGTAGTATTACTACTAGTAGTAGTAGTAAAAGTAATAGTAGTAGTATGAGCAGCAGCAGTAGCAGCCGTAGTAGTAGTAATAGTAGCAGTAGTAGTAATATAGCAGTAGCAGCAGAATAAATAGTAGGAGAAGCAGAAGCTGTAGGAGCAGTAGTAGAAGAAGCAGCAGTAGCAGTGGTAGAAGAAGCAGCAGTAGCAGTGGTAGAAGAAGCAGCAGTAGCAGTAGTAGAAGAAGCAGCAGTAGCAGTAGTACTAGTAGCAGTAGTAGCAGTAGTAGCAGTAGTGTCACTCCTCTGAATATGGGTCATTGGGTGTATCTACTGTATTTATTTTGTCTAATTGGCCATGCCTGCATGTGAAATCCAGATCCTGTCAGAACTTTGAAGCTAAGCAGGGCAGGGCAGGGCAGGGCCTGGTCAGAACTGTGATGGGAGACCTCTGGGAACAACAGGTGCCACAGTGGGGCGGCTGTAAAGTTCCAAACTGTTGCTATTTCCTTAGGCAAGACACTTCACCCACATTGTCTAGAATGAATGTGTGTGTGAATGGCTGATGGTGGTCGGAGGCACATACCGGTTGCCTCACTTCTGTCGGTGTGTCCCAGGGCAGCTGTGGCTAGTAAGTAATCTTTATTTATATACCACCTTTCACAGACCAGAGTCACAAAGCGGTTACAATTGTTATTTTTTGGGCATTTGTACAGGAGGCACATGCCAGACCTATTGGACATGTTTTTAGTGGTAGGGGAAACCGGAGCACCCAGAGAAAACCTAAGCAGACACGGGGAGAACATGCAAACTCCACTCAGATAGGCCCTGGTCCGACCGGGATTCGTACCCAGGACCTTTTTGCTGAGAGACAAGAGTGCTATCCACTCAGCCACCGTACTGCCCAGTAGTAGTTTATCACCGCGTGTTTGAAGTGAAAGAATGATGACTTGTGAAGCGTCTTTGAGTGTCCATAATGGCGCTATATAAAACTGGTGCATTATTATTGTTATTATTAATTGTCTGTTGCTAAATCAACAATTACTGTATGTAGAGTTGTCCTCTATTGCCGCTGTTCTTGTGGTTTTGGTCCGTACAAAAATAAAGGAAAAAGACAATAGTTATGACACAAGGTCAAACGTGGACCTGAGGCGCACTGCAGAAGTAAAGGTATAAAGTCAGCGCCATCAGCAGCTTAAACTCTTGCTCTGATTCAAACCACTAAAGCCGCTGGTAACATTAGAACATAACGCCTACGCTTTCTGCACTTGTCTTAAATCTTAATAAAAGGATAAAGATTTGAAAATTAGTAGTATTTATAGTAATGGTAGTACAGGCATGTAGAAGAAGAGAAAAAATCATTCTTGACTGGAAACCAAAGGGAAAAACATTAAGAAGGAAGACAAAGGAAACAATGGATACAATAAATCAAAGAAGACGCTAAATCCCAAAATCGGTAGATCTGACAAAGCACATTTCTTGAACCACTGTAGATGCATCCCCAAGCCCATATAAGAAGTTCAGTGAGATTCGTAAGCAGTAGTACTTTAGCATGTAGCTAAAGTGGTTGATGTTCATTTACCATGACTACAGACAGACAGACATTTCAACCCTTTTAACAACGAAATAGTGTTTACAAACTGTAGTTATTGAAAAAGAAAAGATAAGTTATGATAGACCTTTAATCGTCCCACAGTGGGGAAAATGAATTTTTATTGTTGCGCACATTACAGCAGAATATAAGAAAGGAGGACATAAGAGCACTCATATTGCACACATCAAACATAATATATAAGATAATAGATGAAAACATTAAATAAAATACTAAAGTAATAAGATTATAAAATAGTAAAGTAAAAAGACAGTTATTTTTGGCTGAACTGAAGGATTTTATCTCTACTCTTTTTAATGCACTGTTGTTATTTATTATCAACCCTAACCCTTGTGTGATTGTAATGTTTTAATGGTTTTAATTACCTGTGCGATTTTAATTGTGTTTTTAATGGTGATTTTAGTGTTTGGTTTTTTACGTGACGATTTGTAAGTCAACTGTGAAGCGATTTGTGTTGCCCTGTGTAAGAAAAGGAATTGACTGATTGAGTGATAAAATTCTGGAGCTATAACTGCGCTTCAATAGTGGTGTAATACTATCTATAATTTGAGCAAAAGTAACCCGTGTACAGCTACAAAAAAATACCTGTGTTAAAAAAAGTTCCTTCAAAGTTCTGTTATGTTACGTAATGCACACACAGGGAAATTCCATCATATTCAATGAGGAAATAACTGCTGACAACTTTTCCATATTTGACAGTTTCTCATGAATTTTGCACTAACAAGCAGCCAAAGAAGCATGAGGCGCTCTCAAGTTGTTTATTCCCAGGTTTTTGCTCTGTGGCTCAGTGAATGCCAGAACAAGCAGTGAGCTGGTCTCCAATACAGACTGTTCCTATAATGTAATGGCCCAGTACCAACGGGGACTATCATCTAGTCTATTTCATTTCATTGGATGTAGTGCATAATTTAGACTCATTGGAACAGAAACATGACAGGAATATGAAGACAGTGGTATGGCTGAATAATAGATATAGATCAAGAATAACATTACTACCTGCCACTGGGGCTGGCCATGTCATGTCCTCTGCTTAATGTGCAGATCAACTTGGTTCTCATTCATTCTAGCTTTTCTACAGTATGGACCAGTTTTGTCTTTCGTAAGCAATTTTACCTATGCATAGGGAGTGAGTAAGAAATCTTTATTTATACAGCTCGTTTCACAGATCAAGGTCACACAAAGCGCTTGGCAATTTTTTTGGTGTACCAGTAATTTAACTATATCATAACTATATTAATAAGAATAAAAAAGAATAATTTTAAAATGTCGTGTAATCTCTTTTGAATTTTTTTTTTATTTCAAAAAGAATAATGAAGAAGGACTGCTGAAGTTTTCATCTTAATTATTTTTTCTTTAATTTGTACATGTTCAAGAATGGGGCAGGCAACATGAGATTGTGTTTTCTTCTTTCTGCTCTTTTTCTGCTCTTTTCTGCTTTTTTGAAATATATATGTAATATATCATGTATTGTCCTGTTCAAAATTGAGATAAATACATAAATAATTCCCACTCTCTCCACACCAGAAACCAGAGCACCTGGAGGAAACATACTGTATGTAAACATGGGGAGAACATGCAAACACAACACAGAAATGCCACGCCTGGAAGTATAATTCAAACCCAGGACGATGATCCATAAAAGCTGAACATTTTTAAATAAAGTTATAAATATATTTACACATTTACACACAGCTGTTAAATATTACTCATGTATATGTATGTAAATGTATGTATACTATGTGTACTGTAGGAGAAAATATGACAAATCTAACTACTGTATTTCTGCTCAAATGAATGAAGAAATGAGTTTTTGAGATGCATCATGTCAACACCGTTCTGACCTTCCTCAAATCCTAAAATGAGGGCAGCTTTAGTGCCTGCGGGGCAATAGAGTTTGGGAATTACAAGTATTTTTGGATTACCAGAAAGCACAGCAGCACACCAATAGATGTGAGCAAGAAGACCATGAATTTGGTGTTTACCAGTAGTCCCCCAGTAGTTTGTTACAAAAACACAGCCACTGTTTGGGCCTGGGTGTGGATATGGGCTAGTGTTATGGTAATCACTGGTCCAGACCGGAGCCGCGAGGATTTGTGGTCCGAACCGAGAGGATTGGGGCGAAAATCCTCTGGAGGAAGACTAACTTTTTGAAAAATGCTAAAGAAGCATTCAGCATTTTACTTTGGACCAGAACTTTGCTGCTGTGACCTGAAAGGCTGTAGCTTATTGTTACTATTGTTAGCTTTTTAGAATAATCAATTTATTTGTTTTGCTTGTTTGGATGGATGTGTTTCTGCTCCTACTGGACACATGAATTTCTCCTACGGGGATCAATAAAGTATCTATCTATCTTCTATTTCTATTACTTCAACCAAGTCGATTGGGTAATTTTATAATGTAAGTAAAGTGAAATATTATATAAATTTTACTTTGCGCTTTGTATAAGTGAGTGTTATTTCTTGTAAACTCTGTCACATAAATTAAATAACTGAATAATTCAAGATTTTTTTTAAGGGATCATAACTCTATTCTTGTCCCTACAAAATGATAATCTCAAAGATATAGCTTTGCTTCTCTGCAGAAAAGTTGTGATGCAGATGCAGTGTTGAAAGGAGTGGCTCGATGTGTTCAATGTTTGTATATTAGAGTTGTGTTGGTTACTATTTAAAACTTATGTTAAGTCTCTCAGGTAAAGATTGATATGAGTTCTCAGCAGTATCTGAAGCCTGCTGACAGCCAAAAATACATATGTTAAACTGGCCCAGAGACACTTTTTGAGACGCTTGCGGCTGTTCGGAGTGTGCCCAAAAATTATGACAATTTGTTCATCAAAGATCATTGGAGTTGAAGTTCCCTCCCTCCAGCTGATCTAGGAGCAGACCACGCTCTCACTGGCTCAAAAAATTGTCAGTGACCCCCAACACGCCCTGCATGAGGAATATGAGACCCAGCCTTCAGGACATCGCTTTAGGGCTGTGAGACACAGGACAAACTGCTTCAAGCTCTCCTTTGTCCCAACGTCAGTGGCACTTTTAAACAAAAATGACAAATAATGAATGCACTCCAGAACCGATTGTTTTTTTTTTTGACCAAAAAGAGACTATAAAGCACTACTGCACCACTAAAGTTTATCTTATCTTATCTTCACAACCAAAAGCATTGATAATTTACTTCTTCTGATCTAGTACTTCCTTAAACATGTCTAAACAGTGTATCTTAAATCTTTACAGTATCTAATTCTATCTCTCCTGTACTGTCTTTGATATTGCCGTTGTATTTCACACAAAGCTACTGTACAGTGGCTTGCAAAAGTACTAATACAACTTGGACTTTTCGTGTCATGTTTACGACCTCAGGCCCAAAGCGTGAGGCTGAGAGGCAGAGATTTACCTTCTGCAGGACAATGACCCGAAGCATAAAGCCGGAGCTACAATGGAACCGTAAAAGAAAAAGAATGGCCCAGTTCAGAGCTAAATCCAGCTGAACATCTATGAAAGCTGCTGTTCACAAATGTTTTAAAAGACGAATGGGCAAAACCTTCAGTCTCTACATGTGCAAAACTTGTATATAATCACATGGCAAGACTGCAGCACAAAGGGGGTTCCACAAAGCATGCCCTAAATAAAAATCTGTTTATCATTAATACATGTTTATCAAAAATACAGTGGACTTGTCTGGCCAGGCCTGAAACGTCAGATGTGGCCTGATTATAAAAAAAAAAGAAAAAAAGTTTTGTATTTACTCCTCTTGTGCCTTTTTTTTCTACTAACTTCAGCTGTTTTTGACCCTGCACTCAGCCACAAGATTTTGGATACACGTGGCTCTATCTACACCATGGTAAGGCAAGGCAAGGCAAGGCAAGTTTATTAGTGTAGCACAATTCATACACAAGGCATCTCAAAGTGCTGAACAAAACAAGACAGAGACAGTCACACAAGGCCTTCAAATAATCACAGTACCTTTAAAATTGTGAAATCCCTCAGTTGTATGCACAGCTAAACAGAACTGTTTTAATCCAGTTTTAAAAATTGTCAGAGAAGGAGCCTGTCTTACATTTTCAGGATGACGATTCCAGGAAGACTACTCCACCATGGCATCATAAAACAGAGTATTTCTTTACGGAAGCAGTCAATACCGGAAATATCGGAACATACAAATAGTGTTAAAAACTTCATTCATGATTATAATTCAATGTGAAAGTACTATTATGATATAGACTCACTACATACGTTCGATGATTTCGGCTTACAGTCCAATTTCAAAATATACACATTTTCTGAGAGTTTTATTATTTAGTTTTAGGTTTGAGTTTTATTTGAGGTTTTTACAATCTGTGAGCCAGTTTATCAACATTATGACAACTAAAAAAGGCTTGATGCATCTCATTGTGCGTTGAATAAGTCTGTCATACACTTTCTTTCACATTGTACATAGAATTACAGCAGTAAAGCATGTACAAGCTGCTGGTTCAGGTTTTGCAGTAGAACACCTCACAAAAACATACAAAACACTTTCCCAGCTCCATGAGTCCGGTGGCTTTTAGAGACAAAAAGGGCATCCTGTCAAAAAACTATATTTACTAGCCTGCTTTACTACCTCCCTATAGGGTAAAGACCAATCCCCTGTCTGCAACTTCTTAATTCTGATGGTCTAATTGTCTTTGCAGCTTTTAGAGACGATTTCAACCAAGTGGGCTTTAACTTGATGGAGGCTGGACTGGCGTCATTCATTAGCACTTGAACAGATTGGACTGCCTAATCAATATGTGCAATCAGAGCTTTAATGATAAACATATAAAGAAAAGCCATTCCGATGAACAGATGGAAATTACCCCAGGGATGATCCGCAAGTAATCGCCAAACCGGGAGGACGAGGTACATAAAACCAGCGTAATTGAACTCCTAAGGATTACACGGTTAGGTGCCAAAGTTGGACCAAGAAGGGTGCTGGCTGCGAATGGATCTTTTTAAATTCCAGTATCAGACATGTTCATAGCCATTTAGGGGATATGGTTTATGGCTTATGTGCTCTCAGTTCATGTGCGCGGTGAAAATGAGAATTATGGGACTATGGTGAAGTGGGACGTACACTCCCATGACTTAATTAATCTTACAATACATTATTTATTAATGTGCAGAATGTTAGTGTGCAGAATTACAAATAGCAATCTTAGTATGGTGTTTGGTTCACACATTAGATTATGTGAAGCGTTAGTGACAAAGTACAAACAATGTCATCTTGGGAAAATAATGTTAAAGCTGCAACATTTAAAAACAAATTTATAACAAGCATTCCCGGCAAGTTATTTTTGTTCATTCTTTTATATAGAAATTCTGTCACTGTCCAACTTTATAGGAGCATTCTTTGGACATTCATCTTTCACCAATGACAAGTAATGGAGGGAAAATATATTTATAAAGCAGAGAATTACTACGCATTGTTCCGTGTTGTGTGTGTGCCTCATCTTGCAGGCACACACAAGTGACCTTGTGACACACGCTTGCTGTGTTGTGTTGTGTGCAAGTTGGTTAGATTAGTTAGAGCAGAAGGTTAGCCGTTCAAATCCTGCTCCCGACAAAATAATTTTTTTGATCCATAGAAATATACAATCAAATGTTGTACACTTAATACAATGGATTGGTTAAAACAACCAAACAACAACACATTCTAGTTAGTAGCTATGTGTCCAATGTGGGTGAAGTGTCTTGCATAAGGACACTGCAGCAGTTTAGCACTTTACAGGAACAGATGCAAATCCCACTGTGGCACTTAGTGTTCCTCCCACCACAGGACTAACCAGGCCCTGGCCTGCTTAGCTTCTGACAATCAGACAGGATATGACTTTCATATACAGGTGGCGCCAAAAAAGACTTTTAACTAGGACTTACAGTACCAAGAGGTTCTTCTCTGGTTAATTTAATCAACAATTTAACCAAATAGATTTGCATTTCTTTCCTACCAATGTGTTGTTAGAGTGTAGGTGCTCAGCTGTTGTTGTGTCCTTGGGCAAGACACTACAATGCCGCGTACACTAATGTCTGAGAGAGTCCTTGAAGCTTTGAGAGCCTTGAAAGGTGAAGACAACAGTGAGCTGTGTGTTGTGGTGCTTCCTCTAGTGCAGCTATACAAAAGTGAATGTAGTTTTACAAAGACACACACGCAAACACAGACACACAAACACAGACACACACACACACACACACACCATTATTATTATTTTCTTGTTTTTTTGGTTGGGACAGTGCCACTGGGGGCGGGTCCCGGCTCAAAAGGGGCCAAAAAGACGTGCGCTGAGATGCTTGCAATACCACCCCGGGCCGATGGGGGTGGACCCAGATTAAGAATTAGCCAATGCTAACATATAGCATCTTCTTACCTCTCAAAAACGTCTCTACATGATGGTTCAAAAGTTGGCTCTTGGCCCAAAGCTCCGTTCCACATGTGTGTCAATGCTGAGGGGGGTGGATTTTTTTGGACCACTCTAGTTTACTCGCTGTGAATTTTTGAAGTCACTCGTTTTAATGAATGGGGCTCATGCCGGCTGACGCAGTTAGAACGGCGGAGATAGGCGTCACTACGTCCGTTAATATATACAGTCTATGGACAGTGCATGTTAACAAACACACCTCTCCAGATTGCAGCCTTGGGATAATTATTATCTGTTGTCCCACAGTCTTAAACACACACTCATTCATCCTGAAGTTTTGTACATGTTTTAATTTGCAGTACCCGTAGCACCAGGAGAAAACATATGCAGACATAGCTCTGTTTGGAGGTGGAATTGAACATAAGACCATCTTTCTGTGTAGCACAAGCCCTAACCATTGTGTCCCCCACACACACAATGCGCACAATGTAGGTCTTGCCCAAGGACACAACAGCAGCAAGGTTATCATTCTATTACAGAAATGAATCGTGCATTCCTTTGAATTACAGAAAAGAAAATGACTTTCTGTTTCCGATCATGGAGATTTTACGCAAGCTTTCTCCTCTGCTCCAAAGTTCCCTGACACACTTTTTCACTCTGCCCTTTTATCACAGGGTTCAAAACTCATCACTGTAACTTTGTGAAAACATAGGTTGGCCTTCACCGTTAGTCCGAAGAGCACAACATTGTATTACAGTTATTTATAAAGGACTGAACCGGCGATTATCCGACATGCTTGTCCAACCGTTTCTCTGGCTCTCTGAATGTAGGATCACAGGATCATTCGCTTCAAAATACTAAACTCGGAAAGAAAACTTTGCACCTCAAAAATTCTATTATCTTTGTGCTTTTGCAAAAATTGTTCACATTCTCTCTGACATCTCTCTGAAGTTGGTATTAGACTCATACAAGCATACAGTAGCTGAACATGTGCATTCCTTACTGCTAGCACTGAAACAAGTTTTTAATCATATAAGCCATGTTCAAATAACTTAGACTGTTGACGTGCCAAGTTTTCAGACATAGTTCTATCTACAATAAAGAATTTTTGAACCCACAACCTCCAATGACCTCACATCCATGCAGCTCTCCCTATACTTCTCTCTATAACTGTTTACGTTTATGTTTATTGAAGGGACCCCCATTTGCAGAGCTGCCACTATTCTGCCTGGGGTCCAAATCATATAAAGTAAATATGCATTACAGTATAATCAGATAATATTTACAACATAAGCAATATAGAATACAGTATCTAACTGCATAACTGTTGTATTATTGTGCTTATTTATGTGTGTTGTATAGGTTGAAATGGAGAGATAATTTCCTTGTGTATATATAAAGTAAAACAAAAACCCACAGCACAAAGTTAATTCACACCTGTTGCAAGTGAATGAGGTTTTTCAAAAAGTAGAGATTAATTTGAGAAAGTATCGATACTGAAAAAATCCCATTCGCAGGAAAACATTTGAGATTCTTTGAGCAGTTTTGATTATGTTTCATCCTTTTAGAACTTTTATAAAATATTGTGGTTGCATATAATGTTTTAATATTCTTTATGTTAAAATTACGGTGTGCTGTACATAGACATATTTAAAGTCATCACTGTGGTATGGAAATTGGTATGGAATCTTTTTATTTAGATGAAAATACTCCTGAGTTTGAATCTAAATTTGTTTGATTGTGACAAACTTATGACTGCTCTGGATATTTCTTGAGCAGGATTTGAACCACCAACCTATAGCCACATAAAGCGCTAAAACAATTAATGTCTCATCATTAGCATTTCATGTAAAACAAAAAAAAGAACAAAGAATCATTGGAATCTATTTGGCTTGTAAAAAAAAAAAAAAAAAAAATCTGTCACCATCATACCCACCCTAATCCTGGATTTGTTGTGGTTTAGCTCTTGTTTACACCTGGCTTAGTCTAGTGTAGTCCTGGTTTACAGCGCGGATCAATCATGGTTTTCATCCCATTTAGTCCTTCTTTAGCTCAATCGATTACGCCCGTACATTCACAAGGCTATAAACGCAGATAAACAGACCTCTATGGCGCGCGTAAAACCCCGGACCAGGCATGTGCACGGAGAGAGATAGAAACGCAGCAGTAGCAGCAGCAACAGCAGTAACAGCAGTAGCAGCAGCAGCAGTATGGGTGATGCGGCACTAGACGGCGCCTGGAGAATGGTCTCAAAAACGCGAGCCTCCCGTGGACCTTGCGGGTTTGTTTAAGATGATTCACAGCGGAGTGCGTGAATGGCACTATATACAGCTGCCCCGTCAGTGAGAGCAAAAGACATTAGTGCGTAATACAGCTCCAAATCATTTCACTCGGCAATTTTATGATCCACTGGGGCTGCATTATAGGACGCAGCATATACGGGGGTGATTAAAAAATTAACAAAACTATAGCGTGCATCTTTAACCCGAAACACAGCTCGTTGTGGTGTTCAAAGTCGCGCAGAAAAACAGTTTGTCTTATTCTGCATTCAACTTTCATTCAAATCGACCGTAAAGCTGTTGAGTTGTTGAAAAAAAAAAAAAAAAAAAAACTACAGAATTCGATTTCTGGCGATTAACGACTACGAGAAGCCGTGTTGTGTTTTGCTGGTGTCGCTGGCATTGGGCTCTATTATTACGCACTGGCTTTCCCTAATTTGCTCTGGGTATAATTTGAAGGGAAAGGGAGGGAGGGGAGTTGACTGTGGAAGGGGACCCTTTCCAACGCTGTGCGCGGCGGGGGGCAAATTTGTGCAGTCAAACTCAAGAATTAGGGGGCGAGAAGAGAGAAAGAGAAAAGCAGAGGCAAAGCAGGCGAGGGAGAAAAGTATAAGGAGTCGCGAGAGAGCGAAGCGGAGAGACACTCATTCAGCACCACTCGCGCCTGGACAGCGTCAGAGTTGAACCCCCACCCATCCAACCCCCCTCCTCCCGTCAAAAAAGCGGCGGTTGTGGGAGATGTTTGAGCTCGAAACATCGTGACGCGCGACTACAACTATAACGCAGTGTTTTTTCACAACTTGTTCGGCTTTCGACGCGCACACGTGTCTCCATATCGCTCCGTTTGGCGCGTGTGAAGAGGGATTGACAGGCAGCAGGGAGGCGAGCAGGCGGACAAAGCACGCAAGAAGAGGGGAAACTGAAGCATTCCACTGATAAGAAGTTCGTCTCTGCTCACTGCGTGGTAAGGTAATGGGTTTTTGTTTTTTTTTAGCTTCTTTTGGCACAGCGCGTGAATGGCACCTCCAGGATTACGCATTTCATTTCGTATAGGGATATGCGTTACAGGCTGACTTGGAGGATTTCTGTGTCTGTTGGAGACAAACACGCGCTCGCTGTTGCTTTGTGTGCTTACATAAGACAGGGGGAAAGTGGGATGTGAGTCTTGGCTGACTTTTAGCCAAGAAATTCCAGGTTTATTGTTGTTTCTTTTGGTGTGACTCAACAGATGAATTGGTGCGAGGAGGATTGAGTCAGTTGGGGTAGACCTGGCAATACAATGAGCCCATTCATCAGATGTATCTATGGAAGCCTCTCTCTCTCTCTTTCTCTCTCTCCCTCTTTCTCTGCTCCCCGGCCCACTGTGCATTTTGCTCTCCACCGCTGCGCCTCTCGTTTATGAGCAAAGCACTGGGGGGATCAATGCGCACATGAGCAGCATTCATTCTAAACTAATGCAAATCAATTATACTTGGCAATTTGGTCTTTTCTCTACTGGAATGACTTGTGGGTAGTCATTTCTTTAAAACATACTATAGAGGCAAAACGGCCCTTGCAGTTCATATCTCTTATATGGGGACTCTGCACATGTTTGTATGCTGTAAGGATTAATTATAACTGGTGAGAATTTTCAATGGTTGCCCCATTTACGCATTTGTGACTTTGTGGTGTCGTGAGAAAAGGCAATGGGTTTGTAAAGGTTCCACTTTATAACACTCTTTCTTTTTAAAATGCCTCGCTGGGTTTCAATCAGAGTAAATGAGCTAACCAAGGTGCCACACTCTCAATTCAAAAGCTCCTCAAAGAATAAATGGATTTTCATGGTCTGTTTTGTTTGGATGTATTTTTCTCCATTACGCTCTATGCACAGAATGTTTGCCTTTGGTTTTGCAAATGAAATAGTGTTGTCAATTGAACACTTTCTTTTCTGTTTGTTTTGTTGTGGCTTTTCTCTTCTTTGGGATTAAATTAAGAGGCCTTTTTCTGATCCTGCAAAAAACTGAATTGGAATTTGGCACAATGTTCTATTGTGCCTGAAATAAACTGGATTTGAAATTCATTGTCAATTATGTTTACTTATAATGACTCACTCTGATGAATCAACAAATGTGGAGTAAATACAGTTAATTGGTTCTTCTATACCAGGGGTGACCAAACATTTTTGTAATAGGGCCACTTTAGGTTGCAAGACTTGTCCATGGGGCCGATAACCTGGATTAAAAAACTGTTTTGAACTTTAAAATCAGCTTGTTAGCAGGGCAGAGGGCCAGAAAACATGACACATGGCTGCATTTGGCCTGCAGGCCTGAGTTTGGACATGCCTGTTCTGCACCATACATGTGTCTGGCACAGCAGAACTAAATAATATAATCTACTAAATAGACAAGATGAAACCTGCCTAAACTATGGAATGATTTCAATGATTTCAATCGGGTGCCTTGAATCCAGCACCATGCGTCTTATTTAAGGGTTTATTTTGTATGTAAAGGCGCCCCCTAGAGAAGTATGTGCAGCGTGCTTAAAAGAGAGACAGAGGAGGGAAAAGTTTACACATTGATTTTAATTTGCCGTATCTTTGTATTCCATTACCATGGCAACCAAGGAGAGTGGGTCTTAATTAAGCAGGCTGCAGCATGTGCCTGTAGAGAAAGGTCACCGTAGTACCTGTTAGTAAATAGTGAACTCCCTTTAACTGGATTTCACCCAATGGTATTCAAGTGTCTTATATTGTTGTTTAGGGTCAGGTCAGATCGGTAAGATTCTGAAATGCCATTCATTACTAACATAGAAGCTAACAGCTAAAGTAAGCATAGTAAGCTTTAGATCTTACTAGTAGTCTCTTGGTATTTCGTCTCTGGCAGAGGGAAATATTCACTCTTTGGTGAAGTTGCGACAGTATTAAATTACAGCAGACAGATCTATATACTGGTGTATATACTGTGTTTCCTTTTGTTAATAAACCAGACCATGTGCTGTCTTCATCTGATTAGAAAACATATATTTGCATACGTAGAAGAATTAACCTTATGAATCTTGTATAATAATGTTATGTACAGTATATGTATGCAATGGCTCCAATGTCTTTGTTATTATTGCATTTCCAGAGTTAGAATTGTTTGATCTGTTGTTGGCGAATCAACAACTTTGTATGGTCCTCTGAATTGTGATTTATGGCTATACAAAAATAAACTGAATTGAATTGTTTTCCACATAACTGAGAAACCCTTTTCACTCATAATCTTTCACATTTGACCACTCATTTTTAACATGAAAAAACAATCTATCATTCCCAATACAATCTACCATGAAATACAGTATATATGTGCAAGGCAAGGCAAGTTTATTTGCATAGCACAGTTCATACACAAGGCAACTCAAAGTGCAGAACAACACAAAATATCACATAATATCAAAATATAACAAAATATCAAAATAATCACACACGCCATTAAAATCTCAAATAATCACAGTACATAAAACAGATTAAAGATGCAATCCTTCATTTGCATCTGCGCAGCTAAACAGAACTGTTTTTAACCAGGATTTGAACATTGACAAAATAAACCTGTCTCACATTTTCAGCAAGACTCGCAATTTCACATTTTCAGGAAGATTTTTAGCAGCATAAACCTGAAATTCGGCCTCCTCCATACTGTTCTGTACAGTATAGCCTATCTGTTCCCCACGTATCCATGTAACCTGTTTCACCATTATATTAGAGATTTGATCACCTCATATTTAGCATTAGCATTAAAAAAACATGTCATCACGGCCAATGTGATTTACCATGATGGTCGATATATGGCATGGTAATATGAATACGGTATATATTGTTGTGTATAGCTTATATTTTCCCCACATACCCAAGCAACCCCCCTTCATTTCACATTATATTAGAACTTTGATCACCTCATAAATAACATTAGTAAAACAAGTTATATGAACAATGATATTTACCATGATCGTTACAGTATAGCTCGGTGTAATATGAATAGTATTTATATGAGTAGACCGTGATTAGGGTTAGCATGGATGTAATTCTCTGCTACGGTGTTCCCCCCTCTGGCTTTTCCCTTGTGGCTTTGTATCAACATCCGTATCAATGACATGCTGTGT
Organism: Knipowitschia caucasica; assembly: GCA_964034765.1. Classification (NCBI taxonomy): domain Eukaryota; kingdom Metazoa; phylum Chordata; class Actinopteri; order Gobiiformes; family Gobiidae; genus Knipowitschia; species Knipowitschia caucasica. The sequence continues at coordinate 30,307,963 of OZ035827.1, forward strand.
TCTCCTGTACGTACGCTGGTTAGGAAGCAAGATTAATTCTTCACACTTTTCCCCAGACGGCAAATCCGTTCTGGTATATCCCGTCCTCTCCAAAAAAACCTTTTCCCCAATCTAACCAATCATACAGCCAGAGTTTGATTTTAGTTATTGAGGTTACAGTTCAGGCCACAGTTCAGCGCACGCCCCGTCAATCCGAGGCGCAATTTGTGTTCTGCTGGCTCCAGGGGCCCATCGCAGGAGGGAAAGAAACAATTACGGCAAATTTTACTGTTGACAGTTTGGGGGGGGGATGCTTTCTCTGTTCAAAATAGTAATGAGACGACTAGATGAATGAACGAATCTTGTGATTGACCGGTTTGCGGCGGGTAACATTGGCTAGATAATTAACAATCTCACGGTGAAACAAAAATGTCTCATTAAGATGCAAGGCCAGAGGAGGATCAACAGACTGTCAGCGCATCGCATGTTACTCTTAACCTCCGTGTCCACATGATTTCTATGGTAATTGCTTCTGGACCGGATAATGCCCTTCTTTAAGAGCGGGAAATCACAGCATGCTCACAATTTATTCTCAATCTTTTGTTACTCAGATTGAGGTTATTATGTACTAGGGATGTAAATAATGATGAGATGGAAAAAAGCAGGAGAAAATTTTGATTTAAAACATGTATGGATACAGGAAGCTGCATAATATATATTTTTTCTCTATAGGAGTACTGAGTAGTAGAGGATAGTAGTGGTGCTAGTAATAGTATGAGCAGCTGTTGTTTTAGTTCAGTACTCAGGGGCAGACATATACTCCAATGGAGCAGTGGTTGTACGCCATATGTGTCTATTGTGTGTACTTAGTGTGCACTTAAACATTGTAGACATTTTATGAAGATTTATTAGGCTTGCCTTAAGGTCTTCGATTTACTTTTCCAACTTGTTTGCACCATGAGCCAAAGCAAATTCCCAGTTTGTGATTTCCTGTTGCTTACAATGGCAATAAAAATGATTCTGATTCTGATTTGAAAAACGCACAATTAATAATTTCGATTAGTTTCATATCATTATGTAGTTCATATTCTGTTCAAGATTAGAAAATTGTCTTGGACTATCCACTCATGCAGTGAAGAATTCATTACAGTGACTGTGTGGATTAGTTTTTTTGGTACTTTGTTTTATATTAACAATAGTTTTTTCTTTAGTTTTGTTGTTTTACTTCATGTCTTGTCCCCAAATTGATCCTCTGCCCCGTCCTGATGTGTTTCACGTGTATCGCTCTGTGTCTTTACTGTATGTACCTGTGCTCTCCCCAGTTTTCTGCTGGACCATTGTCTTTGTCTGTGGTGTTCTTGGTTCCTGCGTCTAGATTTCTTTCTTTCTTTCACCACATGACAGTAAAATACAACTATATTACAATTCATAACCATCCGTTTAAACTAAGTCCATAAACTCAAACAGGAAACTGAATTTGTTTCATATTCCAATACATTTTTCTTATTAACTTGGCTTCATTCTAACCATGAATGTGATGTGTCTTGCTGATTTCTTCATTTACTTGTGCAGATGTGATACATGGAAATAGAGACTTATTTACAGATATGTGGATGTGTCACAGAGGTGGTTGTACTATTACTATTACTATTACTCAGTACAGGTCGCTTATAAACCGGAACAGATAGTTCTCATTTGTCTGGGACTTCAATGCATTTACCCTCAGCCTAGCTCAGTTCTATTGTAGAAATATGATCATTGGTTTAAGACAGACAGACAAACAAATAGATGCTTTATTGATCCCGAAAGAAAATAGTCTCTTCCTTAACGGCACACATAAAAACAGAAAGTCAAAACAATCTATCTTTTGTAACCCATTTTGTGTTGATTAGTGAAACAGCCAATGGAATTTCAATGAGAGAACAGTTGACGGTTTGATGGTGTCATGGTGGTGCGGTGTCCAGTCCAGTCACGGCTCCTCCTGCCTCCTCCATCTGGACAAACGAGCCCGATCGTCTGACCCACTCAAAACAACAGCCCATCTCCGCACTTCACGGACGCAATCCGATTTTCTAAACTGCTGACTCGTCCTCGGCGCCCATCCTTTAACAAGCTTTTCAGTTTTTCACGGCTTAATCATTTCTGCCATATGTGTCTTATAGTAAAATAGTGCAGTTGAAGATTTGAAGAAAAGAAGAGGGAATGGCTAAAGCACTGTATCTATAACACAGCTGCGTTGGCTTGTGTTGTTGATTTGAAACGTTTAGAGCTCAGGAATTTGACAAAAGAAAAAAAAAAAACTGCTGCTATATAGTGTGTATGTGTATAATGTGTGAGTCAGTACAGTATTCCGAGCTATAGATGCCATTGTTTTGGCCATATTTAGCAATTTTTTTCTACTCATCATTAGTGGCTGTGTGAAGCCATTTCCTCATCTTCATTTCTTCTTTCAGATTCGGATTCCTTTTATTTTCCATTGGCAGTAAAACCACATTTGAATACATTTGCAAAAGTCTGCAGTGTGCACAAGACAAATACATAAATAAAACTAGGTTAAAAATGCTGGAATAAAACATCATTAAAGTGCTCTGTTTAAAACTGATAACAGCTTGAGGAAAGAAGCTGTTAGCAAATGAGATGTCCTGCATATCAACGAACGATATCTTCTGCCAAAGGGAAGAAGCTGGAACATGGCTTTCCCAGGGTGGCCAGAAGAGTCATTGATTATTTTAGGAGCTCGGTTTAAGCTGTGCTCAAACTCTAAGTCCACGTTAAAAACAAGAAACACAGATAGACACTAAAAGATACGACTCACATAAAACAGAAATACAGACAGGTTATAAAAGACTGCTGTACCAGTATTACCATAAAGGAGACTGGTACCACGCAGCACAAGACCTGGGGTTCACCACCGCCACCAATAAGAGTCATTGAGGCAACAAATGAATTTCGAACACAAAGTTGACCCGAGCCTGGCAGACCAGCAGACTGCCACTACTACATGTAATTGTCAAATAGACAATCTCTCTATTTTTAAATGATAACAACATTTAGCCGCTCTGGAGATATCTCAAATGTGCAGTTTGTGCAGAGCAGTCCAGGAATTTACATGAGATGGAGGCTTTTTTGCCACAAAGAATGGGCAGCTTTAGCATCAGAGCTCCTCTCTGAAAGAACCTCCTCCAAAACTACAACAGAAGACTCCAAGCTGTCATAGATGTTAAAAGGCAAAACACGCTACTGGGGATGGAGATTTCTGATCAGGGTTTGAAGAAATTATTTACAGCTAGCTAAGAAACATAGCTCCCTGTGTGCTCTTATTACTGTCCTGCATGTGCGCTGCAACATTGAAATTTCCCCAGTGTGGGACGAATAAAGCACCTCTTATCTTATCTTTGCTTAAGAAGAACTTCTGTTGTCAGTATAATTCAAAAATATAAAACACGTCTATTTGACAATAATTGCCTTCACACAAGCACTTACAATTGATGAAACATGTGTTTGAGTTATGATTCGCACCATCTAAAATATGGCCAGATGTTTTTTTAATTTTTGTTTATTAAAATGTCCCCATTGGTCCAACAGCCTAAAAACATCGTCTGAAGAAAAAGAAACCATTACATCATAGCATTCTGAATTGGAGCCGTCCTTCAGAGTTGACTGGAGCATGTGCCGGAGACAAAATGCCACCAGGCTGGACATCTCCATTAGGCTCTGTTGACAGTAATGGCCGATGACATCCACAAGAGCCACACTTAATTTAGAAGATTAAAGCACAAACAGTGAGGCAAATTAGAATCCCATTTCAGCGATACAGTTGCTCATAGAACAGATGGGTCTGGCCGCTCCCATCATTTGTCATGTGGCGGAAAGGTGAGCAGGTAAAGTGCTCCGATCAGCAAAAGGAAGTTAGTTAGTCAATAATTGTTTGTAGTTTTCGACTCCACAAGACTTCACAACACACCGAGGCAAAGTTGTGGATGCTTCTTATTGTTGAAATTTAGTAAAATGTAGTGTTATAGAAATATTTTAGTAAAGCAATCTGAATTAACACCTAATAGTTATGAGTGTAAGTTATTAACTAATAGTCAACTCTGGATTCAGATACAGGCCATAATGCTCTGTTGGCTCAGGTCAGTGATAGATGGAGACGTGCTGCATCATGTCTTTGACCTGGGTCATAGAACAATATGTTCAGTTCAAAAGCAGATTGTTACATATATCAGAGTTGTATCAGCGTTAGGAGGCGTAAAGAGAAGCCTTGAGCAACACTTATCAATGTTGACTTCATTTATGTAATATCTAGAGTAGATATGTGTTTGTTTACTCTGGTCTATTTAATGTACAGTCATTTCCTCAATCGGGGCAGTCAATTTCGGAGGGCTGCCCGGTGGTATTGGTATCGGTTCTGTTATTCATTGTAATTGTGCACATTTACTAATGAATAAACTCACACTTTGTTTGGAATTACAGCTCTGGGTTGTTTATGTTATTTTACTCTTGTTATGTGCAGAATTTCTACAACAGTAGTATAATTTAAGTTTGAGTTAATTTCTGTTTGCTTTATAGCTGCTATTGCTGTATATAATCAGACTAAGATTAAGAGAGAGTTTATTCGTTCCACAGTGGGTACATTTTAGGGTTGCATCACCGGTTACAGAACAGTAGAAATGAGCAGACAGCACAAGATAAAAAAACTGTCTAAACTCTGCTAAATAAAATAACATAGAATAAAATCTCTAGTTTTAGCATAATAAGGAGCAGTCCATAATCTGTAATAAGAAGAAAGAATTAACTACAACATCTCTGACTTTAGCATAATAAGGAGCAGTCTATAATCTCTAATAAGAAGCAAGAACTAAGTACAACATCTCTGACTTTAGCATAATAAAGAAGCAAGTATAAAGTACTGTATAATCTAGTGCCCTAATTCTAGGGTTGGGACACAGTGACAATGGACACATGTGGTTTCATATTGCACATTCTGACCTTATTCAATTCAATTCAACTTTATTACAGACTCTAGGTCCAATTAAAACATACAGACAGACAAGACAAAAGTAACAAGCACACATATTAAAGTTGTTATTGCACAGATGAGTAAAGTAAAGTGCCAATGGACCCATGTGGTTTCCTATTGCACATTCTGACCTTATCAAAGTTGTTATTGCACCGATGAGTAAAGTAAAGTGGACACATGTGGCTTAACTCATTCACTGCCATTGACGTCTATAGACGTCAATCGCTTTTTTTTTTTTTTTTTCTTTCTATGGCTCGTCAAGGCTCTTGTGCATCCTGTGTCAACATTTCAGACCTGTAAACACTTTGGAACCAATCCTGTAGGGGGCAGAGGTGACACTGTGGCCAGATCCAGGGAGGGAGAAGGGGGCATGTGGTGCTGTGAGCAGCAAACAGCCAGAGGAGCAGCCACGCTACACAAAGGACCGCGGATCTGAGAAGCTCACGCAGCTAATGCTGTTTGAGAGCCTGTTCAGTCATCAAACGGATAAATATGAAGCAGCTAGATGCCACGATGCTAGTTCTACGTCATGGTGCTACGTCCCTTAGGACTTCGCTAGTGGGATATCACTCGTGACCCCCAGGTCACACGCCAGAGAGATCAAAATAATTTGCTCCAATCACCAGCCACCTTCCTCTATAAATGCCCCTGCACAAGGCCGCACCCCCTCTTTCACTCTGGCGCCGATTGAGATCTACATTCAATTACCTGAGGAAAGATGTCTTCTGATGCTCGTCCGAGTTCCCCTTCGCCATCCGGCGTCGGACGTCGTCGTTGCTTGACTTGTCGGGTCAAGCTCCAGCGCAAGGACCAGCACTCCAGCTGCTTCCTGTGCCTGGGTTCGGGCCATGCGGCGTTGAGCGCCACCTGCGCCTCGTGTGTCGCTCTCCCCAGGGAGGAGAGTGAACGCAGGCGCGCGTTCTTCGCCGCTACAGCGCCCCGTCCGGACCCCTCTCAGGACGGGGAGTCTGCGATTGACTGGGCCCCCCTCGACCTTCCACCCGTGCCCGCTGAGTGGGGTGACTGCGAGGACGGAGAGGTGTCGGAGGTCGGCTCTCTCCTCACGCTGGACGAGGTGGTGTCCAACCCGGAGCCGGACCGCTTCCCGCTGGACCACATGCCTGGGCTCTACGCCACGGCGGCGGCCATCATGGATGCCCCCCTGCCACCGCAACCGAACCAGAGGGTGGAGGACTTCACCTCTGGTTACGCCACCCCTCGAGGGAGGAGGAGAGCCCAGCCCACGTTGTGCCCGCGTATGGACCCGATCGTCCATTACGCGACACGTGAGTGGCCAAAGCCCCTAGCGGCCAAGAGGCCCGCTTTGGGGTAGGGCATGTACTGTAACGTGCAGGACTGGTCCTGGACCGGCGGGGTCCCGGACATCGAGGACTCGGTTCGGGCGGCCCTGTACCCCTCCACATCCGTGTGGCCCAGCACCAGACCTCTCCTTCCCTCCGAGCGGGATAGGATGTCTTTGGCGATGCACGACAGATGTTACGCCAATGCGGCCCAGGTCGTCGCGGTGGCTAACAACATGGCCTTCATCACCGGGGCCCTGGATAGGTCTCTCTCCTCTGACCAGGCACTCAGTGGAGACACCTTATCCCAGGCGAGGACCACTTCAGCGGCGATCTTGCGCATGTGCCAAGCGCTAGCTGTCGATGGCGGCCGCACCATGGCAGCAGCACAAGTCGGGGCCAGGCACCTCTGGCTTGGGCTTGCTAACATCAGAGAGGCGGAGAAGAGGCAGCTGCTGGACCTGCCCATCTCCCAATCGTCACTCTTCGGTCCGGAGATGCAGACGCTGATGACGAGGCTGGACACCGCAGCTAAGGACTCTACTAGCCTAGCCAAGCATCTAGCTGCGAGACGCGAGGCCCGCCCACCAGCGCGGAGCCGAGACAGAGGCAGGGAGCGCTCGCCCGGCAGGCGCCCCGGACCATATCCACGCTCCGTGGTCCATCGTTCCCCAGCGACGAGACCCCCGGGCCCAGACAAGCACACGGGAGGTTCGCGGGACCAACACACCCACCGACGACCTCCCTATGGCAGAGGAGGTCGGGGTGGGAAAAATGTTTTCAATAAAGGCCGTCCGGCATTTCATCAGTACTCGCTGTCTGAGTCTCATTTGGGGGTATGTAACATGTCAAATGATTTGAATTCTGATTGTGTTACTTCTCGAGCATATAACGTGGCTCCGCTAGGCCTGCAGCCCCCAGAGAAGGGCGTGCAGCGTGCTACGCGGGCCACGGGCTCCGATTCACGGGTTCATGTTTTGCCCTCCCGGAGAGAGGGCAGGCGGAGGGATCTGGTAAGTGATAATGTGTGTGCTCCAGCCGAACGCGTGTTAGCATCTCTGAGCTACAAGGCTAACACGGGGTTTCCCAATGCAGGGGCTCATCCCCCCCTCCATGAGGCAAGAGCCGAGGGGGGGCACAGCAGCCGTGTCACGTGTGGTGAGCAGAGCTACAAGGCTAACACGGGGTTTCCCGCTCCAGGGGCTCGCCCCCCCCTCCATGAGGCAAGAGCCAGGGGGGGGCACAGCAGCCGAGTCACGTGTGGTGAGCAGTCCCGTACTTATGACGTCGGGCCTGCAGAACACGTGACCGCCCTCGGCGCTCACGGTGTGACGCAGGGGCCCCCCCGGCCCTTTCAGCCACCCCCCCTCCCTGCTAGGAACACCAGGAGGGGGCGGGGCCGTGACGTCTCGTGTTCCAACTTCCGTTCCGCCCCTCACAGATTTCTACAGCATCTGGAAGGAGCAGGGCCTATTGACAGATATTTGGCTGGAGAAAACTCTGCGCAGAGGTTACGCGCTGCAATTTTTCCGAAAGCCACCACCATTCCGAGGCGTACGGGCAGTACGCTCTCAGGTACGGGGATCGACAGAGGCACTGCAAGCGGAGGTCTCCTCTCTGCTGAGTCGAGGCGCAGCAGTGGAGGTAGACCCGCAGGACGCCACCAGGGGGCTGTACTCCCCTTACTTCTTAGTGCCAAAGAAATCAGGCGGGGTGCGTCCCATTCTGGATCTGCGCGTGTTAAACGAGTGCATTTCCAAGCGTCAGTTTCGGATGCTGTCCACAAGGCAGCTCCTCGAGTGTGTCAGGGAAGGAGACTGGATGACTTCCATAGACCTGACAGACGCATACTTCCACGTGCCCATAGTGCCAGAACACAGGAGGTTTCTGCGCTTCGCAGTGGGAGAGAGGAATTACGAGTACTGCCGTCTCCCCTTCGGGTACGCACTCGCGCCTCGCACCTTTTCCAAATGTGTGGAAGCAGCTCTGGAGCCGATCAGACGTGCGGGGGTAAGAATATTAACCTATATAGACGATTGGTTAATACTGGCCCCATCCAGGGAGGTGGCCGTGAGCCACACGCACTGGGTCCTGTCCCACATACAGCGTCTGGGCTTTGTGGTGAACAGGGAGAAGAGCAAACTGCAGCCAGCCCAACGCATGGTTTACCTCGGTCTGCAGCTAGACTCTGTGATATTCCGTGCTGCATTGTCCGTGGACAGACGGATGAGTATTACCCGTCTGGCCCGGGAGGTTCTGGCGGGCCCCAGAGTCCCCGCTCGGCGCCTCAGGTCCCTGCTGGGAATGATGGCAGCGGCTCATGCTGTGGTGCGGCTAGGCCTTCTCCACATGAGAAATTTTCAGAGGTGGTTCTCGCGCCTCAGGCTTCACCCCTCCCGGGACGGGGGGAGGCTGATCTGGGTTCCCCAAGGGGCAGCATCGGACATCAGGTTCTGGCTCACTCCGGGTCTATTGCGGGACGGAGTGACTCTGGCCTGCGCTGTGTCTCACGTCGAGGTGTTCACGGACGCGTCGCTCGAAGGATGGGGCGGGGTCCTCGGCCAGAGTTCTGTAGGAGGCTGCTGGTCGGACTCAGCCCGTCACATCAACCTGCTGGAGATGGAGGCAGTACACAGAGTACTGCTGTACTTTGCCCCTCAGCTGCAGGGGAGACACGTGATGGTGCGCTCAGACAACACCACAGTGGTCTCCTATCTGAACAGGCAGGGGGGCACCAGGTCCCCCGCTCTCCATCGCATGGCGACGGTGACGCTGCTGTGGGCGGCGCTTCACCTCCTGTCTCTCAGGGCGCGCCACGTCCCGGGGGTCCGGAACGTGGGAGCCGACAGAATGTCCAGGGGGGGCCCACTCCAGGACGAGTGGGGCCTGGCCACGGGTAGCTGCGGAGATCTGGCGGAGGTTCGGCCGTCCAGTAGTCGACCTTTTCGCCAGTGCAGAGAACGCACAGTGCCCGTCCTGGTTCGCCTTAAGGGCCGCGGACGAGCCGCCTTTAGGCGTGGACGCTCTGGCTCATTACCCATGGCCAGGCGGCCTGTTGTACGCTTTCCCACCGGTGCGTCTCCTGCCGGTCCTGCTGCGGAGGATCGAACAGGAGAGGAGATCGGTGATTCTGGTGGCTCCGGACAGTCCGCATGCCCGGTGGTTCCCCTTCCTGAGGGGCATGGCGGTGATGGAGCCCTGGGCCCTCCCGGACGAGCCGGGGGCTCTAGTCCAGGGGGCAGGAGCCCTGTTTTCACGTCCGATAATCGGCCGCAGGCTCTGGGTTTGGAGGTTGAGAGGCGGAGCCTCGTAGATCTGGGTCTTCCCCCTGCGGTGGTGGAGACTATTCAGGGAGCGAGGGCGCCGTCCACCGTGAGGGCCTACGCCACGAGGTGGAGGCTTTTCAGTGTCTGGTGCGATTCCCGTTCCTGGGATCCCAGGTGTTGCCCGCTGGAGGGGGTCCTGGGATTCCTACAGGAGCTTTTCGACAAGGGAAGGGCTGTCGCTACCTTGGCGGTGTTTGCGGCAGCCATTACTTCGGGTCACAACGGGTTCGGGGGGTTCACAGCCCGCTCTCACCCGTTGGTTAAACGTTTTCTGCGGGGGGCGCGCAGGAGGAGGCCCCCGCTCCAGAGAACGCCTCCGGTTTGGGACCTCAGGGTGGTCCTTAGGGGACTGTCGGGTCCGCCTTTTGAACCGGCGGCGGAGGCGAGTCCCGAGTGTATCGCCTTTAAGACGGACCTCTTACTGGCGTTGGCGTCTGCTAAGAGGGCGGGCGATTTGTGTGCGCTCTCCGTCCATGCGTCGTGCCTGTCCTTTGGAGAGGACGACGGCATGGTGGAATTGTGGCCCAATCCGGCTTTTCTCCCCAAGGTCATCACGTCGGCCTTTAGGTCGAGAGTCATCAGGATTAGGGCTTTCCACCCGCCGCCGCATGCCTCCCCCGAGGAGGAGCGGCAGCACCTTCTGTGTCCTATCAGAATGCTGAGGCATTACCTGGCCATGACGTCGTCATTCAGGTCGGGTGATCAGCTGTTTGTGTGTCTGGGCCCCAAGAACAGGGGCGCCCCGCTGTCGGCTCAGCGGCTGGCGCATTGGGTCGCCACGGCGGTGCGGCGGGCGTATCAGACGCAGGGTCTGGCCCCCCCGGTGGGTTTCAGGTCGCATTCCACGCGTGGGATGGCGGCCTCTACGGCCCTTCTCAGGGGGGCGTCGGTCGAGGACGTTTGCCGTGCGGCTTCTTGGGCGTCGTCCTCCTCTTTCGTCCGGTCTTATCTTTCGGATGTGTCGGACCGGTCGGTGGCCCATTCCGTGCTGAGTGCAGCGGACTGAGTTAGACCGTTGGGTCCCTCCCCTGAGGGGGGCCTTCGGTCTATTTTCCGCCCTGGTGCAGGAGCTCTTGGGAGAGGCATCCTACAGGTGCGGTACATTTGTGTGTGTGGTCGGTCTGGTAGTCCACGTCAGGAGCTCTTGGGAGAGGCGTCCTGTGACTACGGATGACCTACGGCTTGTGTTACGTGGGGGTATCCTTGGTAGGAGTGGCCCCGTAACACGCTTGTTTCTTCTGCCCTGGAGTCCTCTCACGTTGTGAGGGTCTTGCTCGGGCGGAGCTCCAATCACCCTTCGCTGGCCTGCTGGGAGTACATTTTCCTACGGCCTCCGCGTTGTGTCCCACTAGCGAAGTCCTAAGGGACGTAGCACCATGACGTAGAATTAATAGTTACTTAATGTAACTTAAGTTCTACGAATAGGTGCGTAGTCCCTTAGCTACGAGCCCATCAGGCCAGCCCGGCTTGGCAGAGTTCAAGAGGGGGTGCGGCCTTGTGCAGGGGCATTTATAGAGGAAGGTGGCTGGTGATTGGAGCAAATTATTTTGATCTCTCTGGCGTGTGACCTGGGGGTCACGAGTGATATCCCACTAGCGAAGTCCTAAGGGACTACGCACCTATTCGTAGAACTTAAGTTACATTAAGTAACTATTAATTCTTCAGGTTTTAGTTAACATGAGACTCCAGGATCCTCGGAGCCTTCCCCCTCCCTCCTCGTCCACCAGCAGCAGCAGCGGCTCCTCCCCCCGTCGTAATGTGGTAAGTTGCTTTTCACTTCAACATGTTGCATTTACGAGTTTATTTCTCCACTTTGTCTAATCTACTATCAGCCCCTCCAGGACTTGCGCGCAATTGTTGATTGATGAATGATTATTGCGGAGTAAAATGCTTGATTACGCGGGACATTTTTCCAAAAGTTTCCCTCTTGAGTTTGGAGGCGTGTGAATCTGGCATGCAGCATTAGCTGCCAGGGAGCTATGGATGATGTTACCGTGTGGTTTATAGAAGGGACAGGGGGAGGTGATCCATGGCAGACCGATGAGCAACAAGTGTTAGATTTACCGCACCATGTTGTGCATTCTGCTGTGGTGCGTCTCACTGTGGAGGGTGCGTCAGGAGCGCGCCCGCTGCTGCTTTGGAACAGGGAGAGAGACTGACTCTGTTGCTCTGATCCCAGAGTCTGCGTGATTTTGCGTTCAAACATTGAGAGATTCTGGACGGAGTGATAGCAATCACTGCCTTATACTATAGTAAAAATAAACATAAAGTAACGTTTTTAGCGAATATTGAAGAGTTTTTTTTATCTCAATGTCATAGCTGCTGAAGCCAAAACACTTGTTATAATGTGAAAATGTATGGTGATTTTATATTTTCCTTTGTGTCGTAGATTGTTGACCCCAGGACCCCAAAATGCTGCAGCAGAGCTTGGATCAGCAGCTGACTTCTGCAGCTCTTCATAACTGATGAACTGCTGGATCCTGGATCTTGTTGTCGAACAGACAAAGCTGTATGCAGCACAATATTTCAGTGCACACACACAGCGTCTCCCATTCAGCAGAGAAAATGCATGGAAGCCCGTGACAGACTGCAGCTAAAAACCTTTTTTGGTTTGACATTTCTCTCTGGGTTTGTAAAAAAAAAAATTAATCTGGAAATGTATTGGGAGTGCGGAGGAAGTAGATCCCACACTTCAGCAGAGTGTGGGGTCACCCAATTACTATTCTTTATAAACTAAAGTAAAATTGTTTCACAAAGTGTTCAGAAAGTGTTATTTTTACTGTATATTTGTGTACAAAGTGTTTTTATTGTATACAAGTTGAATATTTTATGTGTACATATGACAATCCTTTGAGTGTATTGTGTGTACACGTTTAATTTGTTTAAAAATAATTATACATTAAAAATACAATTCAAAGTATTGTTTCTGTTTTGTGTCATAGTAAGAAACTGTCATACATTGTAAAATATCAGTAAAGACAAAAAAAACCCACTTTTCTGCTTGAAAATGCGCGTTTCACAAAAAGGCTGTTTTCTCCAAATCTTGGTCAGGAAACAGCATTTTGTGTGAAAGTTACCTATGTTGCACTCTCAATTGCTAAAAAACTAAAAGGGTTAGAAACTTACTTTTTTTTTTTAAATGAAAGCCAAGGGATAGAGCTTTCATTTGGTATGTTTCATACTTGTGTCAACTAAGGGCTCACATTTCTATGCGGTTCGGAAAAACACTAAAAATGTCCAAAATCTCTGGCAGTATGAGGGATGCTGCTTTTTAAATGGCTGGCAGTGAATGAGTTAATATTGCACATTCTGACATTGGTTCAAAATATTGCACAGATATGTGAGGTCGACAGTGATCGTTAGTCCTCATAGTTAGGAAAAAGTGAATGACTGAAACATAATAAACAAAGTGAAAAAGAGATTTTTTTTCCCCGACGAAACCCTTAAGGATTGTGGCAAAGGCTACTGCAGAAATGTCTCAAACGAAGTGCTCGTTCTTGTCATATAGGAAACCCCAGTGCACCGTGCATTATGTACAGGCCATGTGACCATCTATAATGCAACATCTTACTTTCTGGTGCAGACTGTGATTCTTTCTGACGGATGGGTCTAAAAGGTTATAAAAATAAAACTGCAATCATTATACTATTTTATTTCAATATTTGATGCATCACAATTTCCTGAAGAGAAATCACTGTTGCGTTTGGAGCCAATGGAAGTCCACATGCTCCACTTGACCAATAGCTGCATGTCTTGTTAGTCTGATTTCATTTTTTTCCATCTTAAGCAAATGCACATATACTGTATGATGTTCCGGTGAATCATGATAAATACATAGATGACAAAAAAATTAAACACACATTTCTAAGTCATAAATTGATGATGCATACTACTCCATATATAGTGCTTTCCAAGACGCTTCACATGGCATTATTCATTAAATCCGTACGCTGTGGTGATAAACTACAGACTGTGTTGCCCGCTCCTCGGAACATCAGTTCTTGTGCTCTCTCAGGAGGAGCTTCTTCCCTCAGGCCATATGCCTCTTGAACACTTTGGAACCGTAGCTCTTGGTATTATGTATATCTTTTGACTTAAACCAAATCAAAGACAGATGTTGAGGTTCCTAGTCATTTTACTACATGTCATTGACAGTGTTATTAACATTGAATGTGACTAAATGACATTATCTATCTATGCTCCTGTCTCTCTATCTATCTATGCGGACAGACAGTCCGTCTGTCTATCTATCTATGTATCTATCAATCTCTGCACCTGTCTCTTTGTCTATCTATGCACCTGTCTCTCTATCTATGCACCTGTCTCTCTATCTATGCACCTGTCTCTCTATCTATGCACCTGTCTCTCTATCTATGCACCTGTCTCTCTATCTATCTATGCACCTGTCTCTCTATCTATGCACCTGTCTCTCTATCTATGCACCTGTCTCTCTATCTATCTATGCACCTGTCTCTCTATCTATGCACCTGTCTCTCTATCTATCTATGCACCTGTCTCTCTATCTATGCACCTGTCTCTCTATCTATCAATGCACCTGTCTCTCTATCTATGCACCTGTCTATCTATCTATCTATGCACCTGTCTCTCTGTCTATCTATGCACCTGTCTCTATCTATCTATGCACCTGTCTCTCTACCTATCTATGCACCTGTCTCTCTACCTATCTATGCACCTGTCTCTCTATCTATGCACCTGTCTCTCTATCTATCAATGCACCTGTCTCTCTATCTATGCACCTGTCTATCTATCTATCTATGCACCTGTCTCTCTGTCTATCTGCACCTGTCTCTCTATCTATCTATGCACCTGTCTCTCTATCTATCTATGCACCTTTCTCTCTGTCTATCTATGCACCTGTCTGTCCGTCTGTCTATCTATCGATGTATCCATCAATCTATGCATCTATCCATCTATATATGCACCTATCTATCTATCTATCTATCTATCTATCTATCTATCTATCTATCTATCTATCCATCTATGAGTCTATCTATATATGTATCTATCCCTGTATATGCATCTAGCTTGTTATGTATCTTCCAGACTCTCACTATGCAATGGGGGTGAAGTGTCTTGCCTAAGGACACTGCAACAAGTAACACCCATGATGTAACTCCCCAATCATTAGGTTACACAGGTTACAAACTGTTTGTCACTTTACAGCCGCAGCCGCCCCCACTGTGGCAACTGTTGTTCCCAGAGGTCTCCCATCCCAGCATTACAGGCCCCTGCTCTTGCTTAGCTTCTGAGGTCTGCCCGGTCAGGCTATCACATGCAGGTGGCACAACCTCCTTAACATTCTAGTGACAGTAAACCTTTCTTTTCAGGATTAATTTTTGGAAACATTGCACTATATTCTTAACCATCGGCAGCTGAAAGGAGGATTTTCTTGCTCTGTGAAGCACATTGAAACGTAGTTGGGAGGAGAAGTGACGACCGTAACTACCTGTACTGACGGGAAGGAGATTACTGCTGCGGCGCCCTGCGAGTATCTCTGCTATGGCTTTGTAAATGAATATGTTACAAGGTTGTTTTCAGTACAGATGCAAGCTATGACATTCTTTCCCCAACTGAGAATATACACAAGGTTTTTGAATCTGGCTGGAATACTGATCTACCCCCGAAGCATTGGATAGGCAATGTGTGTAAACCACTGTGTGAAAATCATTCTATATTTCCCCACTAGGCAAAAAGAAACTCATTTTGGAAGTACATTAGTCCAAGTACTGTATGACTGAAATTGCTTGATAAAACTGGCCTTGGCTGAGCAGTGCTGAAATACATGACACTTGATAAGACACTATTACATCATAATGCCCTATATACACTGTAGGTCTACTGCAGAAAATTGTAAAAACGAGTGAAAAATAACCCAACTTTTCATTCATGCATGACTAGATGGCCGGTTTCTTTTCGCCGCTGCAGACCACTGTAGATTAGCCCTTGTTCGGCACACCAGTGGAGCCAGTAATCTACTGCCAGCAGTGGAGGCAAAAGCACCATGAATGTCCCAACCCGCAGTCCACAGCCCGGCTTTGATTACCCTTTGTGGGGCACGTTGTCTCAATAGGACGGCCACATGGAAATATTCAATTATAGATGCAGCTGGAGACGCAAGGAAAGCCCGCTGTGAGGGGAAATTACAAGTATAAAAATCATATCAAATATAATAGACCTGCGCTGAGGCCACAATGTGGAAAGTTTTTAAAGGCAAAGTGATATTCAAACTCATAATTCACATGATCAGAACTTGTGATTTTTATTTTGCTTTGTCTTATCACATTTCAGTTATAGATAATAGAAAATTACAACAAAAAAAGATACACAAACGTAGGATTCAATAGTAAAATATGTTTTGCTATTCTTTATTCCATGACGAGATGCTCACCTTAATTACAGACGCAGAGGAGGCAAAAAATAAATGTGCCTAAAATTAAAATGACTTCAAATCAATGTGTATCTCAGAGAGTTACTCTTTGGAAAAACTTACCAGACAAGTGACAACTTAAATTATATTTCATTTTTAAAAGATATTTTATACATTAGTCACTCCCCTTGGCATAACAACAGCATTTGCAAATTTCTTTGAATCTGGTTCGTGAAAGGTGCTATATAAATAAAGATGATTACTTACATACTACCAACCCCCAGTAAGATTTTCTGGAGGAAAATAGTTAAACCAATGACAAGGGGCCTCAAGGATTGGAAGTCATTTTGACCAATCAGTAAGTTGTGCATGGACGGGTCTAAGCAGTTCTTGTCTTAAAAAAAAAAAAAAAATCACTTTCCCTTCACAGATTAAATCTAATTCTAAAGTACCTGACATCCACTCTAAAACCATGATCATATATATATATATATACAGTCCTTCAAACATCTTGTAAAAGTACTAAAGAATTTGAAGGAAAGAGAATAAATTATGGGAGAGAGGTGTATGGTCAGAGAGCGTTTGAGGCCTGTATCATGCCTGAATGTGTGTATGGAGTTCTATCAGTGAAGTTTTGGAATCAAATAGGTGCTTGGTCCCACCCTTTTTTCAAACTGTGTTTTGCTGCTTAATTTTTGTATCCTGGTTATTTATTTACTTTGTTTGTTGCTGTGCATAAGTTAAACAAACAGAAATACCATACTAAATAGTGAATACTGCAGGTGAAATAACACATGTGATGAGAATTAATGAAAGCAGAGAAAATCACTGATAATAAACTGAAGCTCCAGCATTGGGCGCTTTCTTATAGATCTGCCATACAAAACCAATTTCCTCATTAACCTCTGGAGCCTGAGAGAAGATGCTAGTGCACTGCATCCTATTAGCGCCTGCAGGTCCCAGATGTGGAGGAATCACTATTGACATGCACCGGACATGATTAATTACTCATCCACACATCTCTCCAATTGCCGAATACAGAATATAAATAAAAACACAAAGACCTACGTTGTCTGGGATTCTGGAGCACACAGCGGTTTCTGGGTGTTTTTAGTCGGTTCTTGTGCTCATTAGACTTTATTCTTTTCTTCACTTTTGGGTCAGTTCTGTTTTTCTTTTTTTTACATGCACTACTCATCATTTATCCCAGTGCTGCACTATTTCAGCTCAGTGAGAGTTACTCAGATGGAGGCCAACTATATTCGTTCATTATTTCTTCCGGTTAGTTTCAGATTCAGGCTACTTTATTTATCCCACCAGCCGGGGAAATACATTATAGCAGCGTAGGACATAAGAAAACAGGAAATGTCACACAAAAAGTGAGATAAGTGGCATACAGATGAACACAACAATACAGGCTCAAACACACACAAAAGTCTATAGTACCAACAATCTACACAGTTCATGTGGGACGAAAGATTTTAAGTGATGGTTGGTTTTATAATAGTAATAATCATTGGTGATCAACAAAAGATTGACTATTTTAATGTTTTTTTTCTTTCTGCCCAGCCCCATTCAAGCTCCTAAAGTCCTAATTTGGAAAACACAAAAAAATAAGTAGTTCCTTGCTCTCATTTTGGTTGCAGTATTTGTCTATTTTTGGTGTCATCACATGTTTAGATCAGCCCTTTTCAGTGAAGAAGACAGTGCCAGCCCTCACTCAGCCAATCAGATCACAGTATTCTAAAGATCAAATGTTATCTGATAAAATAGAAACAGCATGTGGTCTGATTTTGTGGCTGATTTGTTCACAAACCTTAGTTAATGTTTGTGGGTTTTTACTTGGATATTGCATGATTAAAGATATGCTTATGTATGCATACTTTTTTATATATGTTTGCTATACACATTTCTTGCGTGACTACTCGATTTTTAATAATGGAGAAAATTGGCAAAATGAATGGCAAACTTAAGTCTAAATCCTTCAGTATGGAAAAAGACTTTCATTTACTGCCTTTAATGTGGCACGGTCTACAACATATAACAATCTCAAAACTAAAAACCCGAGGAAAAACAATATTTTTCAGACGTACAAACATGGTGCTATGTGCTGTGGTCTTTCACCTGTGGACGAATAAACTTTGAGGTGAGGAGCGCTGGAGGCAGCAGGGAAAAATCTTTCTGACGAAGGCTGGGAAGTGTCATGCTGTTATTGAGTTGATCCAATTTACCTCGTCAGACACCGGTTTCAAAACAACCAGCTCTGCAGCGGCCGTAGAATTATGTGACTATGTGATCCAATCTATCGGCCCACTGCTACACCACCTGTTTGGAAGCTGCCTACAACATGGCATTTATTGAATTATAGATGTTATTATTGGGGGAGGGGGAATACAGTGAGAAAAAATAAGCCTTACTGGGATCAGGGTCACCTTTCCTCAGATCTGGCTTGCTATTTTAAGGTATACTTTATTGTCCTTTAAGGAACTATGTCCTCTACTATAAACCCATACCTTCAAGGCCAATATACAGCTTTGATAAAATGCAGTTTGGATGCTCGGATAGGTCAGGGTGACTTTTGTTGGGGGATTTTATCAATAGTGCATGTTTTGGGTGGTGGGGGAAACCAGAGCACCCAGAGGAACTCACCCAGACACAGAAAAGCCCAGGCTATAAGGCATCCAAGACTTTCTTACTGTGAAGCATTACTCTGTTACCCACTCAGCCAGTCTGGTCTCTACTGTGGCAACTGCTGGAGATAAAAAGTAATGTAATAATTTCTTGTTGGTCAGTTAAATTCTGTTGGGGCAGCAGATGTGTGAGTGTTTACTACAGTAGTTGTTGCCCCGATGTAAATATAAACCTAATAAAACGCTGCAATATTTGTGCCAATAATTATTGTTAAGCTGTGCCTCCCATAACAACAGCAGTATACAACAAGACAGCAGGCCAGATTCAACTTAACTGCTAACAACTATTGCAGAATCAACAACCCGAATACTGCAGAGAAGAATGAGAACGATGTGCTGTGGAATCTTTTTGGTTTAAAGAAGACATATTAAGCATTATTGTTGGCTATCGTAATGACACTATTTAGTTGTACAATGGGAAAAAATATCTTAAGTAGAAAATATATGGTGAGACAAGTGTGAAAGCTCAAAAATGCGTTTTGCCTGTAACCCCCTATGCTACCACCAGAGGGAGGAATTGAATTTGTTTTTTCCCCCAATACATACCAACAAACATGTGATCGCAAAGAATGTAATTTCACCCAAGAACTTGCTCAGACCAACTCATGGGTAGTACTTTTGTTTTAAATGCACAAAACTAGAGTGATTTCATAATGGTACAATAACATCATCGTCACATTTTTGTACCAGAAGTGTCTGATATTAGCATGAATGGATCTAAAAACAACAGTCTTTCCCCTGTTACCATGTTATGCACGTATCCTCACGGTTCCACCCACATTATAAATAGCCTTAATACCGTAAACTAAAATTCAATAACATCAATCCGTACCCAGGGCTTTATACTAATTATAATAATCAATACTAGGATTTTGTTTACCTACTTGTAAACATGCGCTAGGGCTGTGCATAAATCCACTCTCATGCTGGATATCGAGCAGCCCGCATCCCCAGATCGGCGCGTAAACATGCGAAGGAGATACCACCATTAGCCGCAGACATTTGACAAGCTTGTTTTGGCCTCATAATGGTTGTGAGGGGGATAGAGTGTGCTGCTCTGCTCTGTTCTAGTCCATTACATGCTTCATTCTTGTCTTTGGCCTTTTCCCTTTTCCCCCGCTCCTCCACTCCTGCTTCTGCGATGATGTCTGCATTTAACACCGTCGCTGATTACGGATGCAACGATAGGAGTGTGGGTTTGATTCTTCCACGTTCACGTCTGGCACCTGTTATAACACGGAATTAATCCCAGGGCAAATGATGCAGTCGACTCGTGCCTGCTAAAAATACAGGCGTTTGGCAATTTCTTCTGACATATGCAAAGTTGTGAACGTAACTTTACTGCGGTGGAAGTTTAAGGAGGTGAAAGCCCGATGCTAAAATAAAAAGAATCCATTAACAGTTTGGAAACGTGGGCCTCCTAAAGCAAAGGTGAATACTGAGCATTGGCCTTTTTGAGTTTTTGGGAAGAATGTGAGGGTTGGATTACTCTTCAACATGTAAATCTAGAGCAGTTTATTCTAAGCGCTGCCGTTCCCACCCACAGACCAAAAGCACGTTTAGGCTCACATTGGAAACGCATGTCTGATCTGTTTTATTTTTTATTTTCCCTTTTCATTCACACAGTTGTATGACTCATTAAGGATATCATTTTAGTGAGTTTTTGCAGATAATAAAACATGATTGGTTAGTGATTCTTTGAAGAGCCTGGCAATAAAAGAGAATTATAAATGTTTTTTTTTAGATGTTCAAATGTTGGCAGGGGTTGTTAGAGCCAACCAGCCCCATGGTGAGTAATACGTTGTTGTTGTGCCAGAATCTCTTTCTTGTTGAAAATATTAGACGTGTTATTGTGACGAGAATGAGCGCCGTGCCATGGGCAGAGGATATGGACACAGCTGGAGTGAATTTGGGGAGACCACTTGGGGAATTTGGGGTATATGATTGATCACTGCCTCCTTTCTTTCTCTTGTCACTTTCCCACGATAGAACTCCAACTTTGGCGCTGTAATTACCAATGGAATTGCTATCATACATTCACTATGGGCACACTTTTTTTGACAAACAGGAACACAATTACACCAGAGGGGAAAACAAATCAAACTAGAGGTAATTATTATTCTTTGTTTGCTGGCTCGCTCCCCAAGGCTTCTGTACATGGAGTAAAAAACTGAAAATTGCTACACTAATTCAAGAATGGCATTCCAGAACATATCTAATTTAAAGCATAATCAGCTTTTTAGATTCGATACATACACACACACAAGTTTTGTATTTGTAGTTATAGTTGTAGCAAAGCTCAACTGTATATGAACATATCTCACATTAAATACATCTGCTCCTCCAGTCCAGTGGGGGCGGGTCCCAGCTCAAAAGTGGCCAAAATGACGTGCGCTGACATGCTTGCAATACCACCCCGGGCCAATGGGGGTGGACCCAGAAGAAGAATTAGCCAATGCTAACATATAGCATTGGCAGACCTCTCAAAAACGTCTTTACAGGATAGTCCAAAAGTTGGCTCTTGGCCCAAAGCTCCGTTCCACATGTGTGTCAATGCTGAGGGGGGTGAATTTTTTTGGTCCACTCTAGTTTACTTGCTGTGAATTTTTGAAGTCTCTCGTTCAAATGAATGGAGCTGCGCCAGCTGACGCATGCGCAGATGGGTTTTTTCACAATTTTCTTGTGGGCGGGACCACTTGCGGCCATTTTGGATAGCTCCAGTAGAGCACTTTTTTGGCCCATTAGTTAGAACAGCGGAGATAGGCGTGACTCTGTCCTTTAAAATATACAGTCTATGATCCAGTCTCTGCAGTAATGGGTTTATGTGGCTCTGAGTGTCCGGGTTTACGTGTGTGTTTTGATCAATTTTTGATCCTCCCATGCTGTGAATGACCCAAGAGCTTCTTTCACTTCTCCAAAGCCCATGTCGACCTTACTGTACATCTATAGATCCAGGTGCATGTGTTCCCCAAAAATGGAACATGACACTGAATAATGATGCAGTTTGCTTTAGGTGCATCGTACTTTCTGCTCAGAGCTAAAAGGGATTTTGTTTCAGGACGTACAACCATAGACTCTTACAACCCATCTAAGCCCCATCTATAGGACTTTCTGGGCTGTTAAATTGTGAAATCAATTTCTTGTGACCGTGAACAGGAGACACGCTCTGCCATTTTTGGTCAAAGCATTGATTTGATTTTACTGGAAATCACTTTTGTTAGTCGTTTAAAGAGCTCTATAAATAAAGGCTGATTCATTGATTGATTGATTGACTGATTCAAAACATTCATTTTGGCTCTTAAACAGGTTCCTTAGAAGATTTACTTTGGCATTCCATGTCTACTACCATGGGAAATGTGAATTATGTTATCAAATAAAAAATATATGGATGCACTTGTTTAATGTAGGCACTGATCCAGAAGAGATAAAGATTCCCATCCAGCGATACAACTGAGATATAACATTCTGTGTGCGTAAAAAACATCGAGACACAATCTAAGAAAAGGCACCAAGTTGCAAACAACTCTTGGCTGAAGTAATCTCCAAGACTCATTTGGAGGCAATACTTTTGTTTTGAATAGCAATAAACAGCTGTCATAGTCTGAGGATTTGTCATAGTGCAGTAAGTTTAAAAAGACAGCCTTTAGAGAGTGGATGGAGCCAAAACAAACTTTACCTGTTTGTGATGAGGGGACAATACACTGGATTAACTAGAAAAAAATTCTCAAAAGAACAACAAAACTTTACATTATAGGCCATTCATCTTTAGTCATATAGTTGATTTATCAGTTGATTAAATATACTATTTGTTAGCGATCTAACATCCATAATTGTTCTATAATTTGAATTACAAAGGTTTATATGGGAAAACTGCAATTCTCAAAATCAGCGTAAAGTTTTTTACTTCTCAGTCCAACACGAACAATGGACATTCTCCATCAATCAATAAACATTTATTTGTATAGCACAGTTCATACACAATGCAACTCTAAGTGCTTCATATTGACAGCATTTAAAAGCTACAATCACCAAATTAAAACACATTGTAAATAAGTAAGTAAGTAATCTTTATTTATATACTGCCTTTCACAGACCACAGTCACAAAGCGGTTTACAATTGTGAGCATTTGTCTCTCACTCCACACAGAGATGGGAGTGAGGTCGCCAGTACAGGAGGCGCATACCAGACCTATTGTACATGTTTTTAGTGGTAGGGGAAACCGGAGCACCCGGAGGAAACCTACACCGACACGGGGAGAACATGCAAACTCCACCCAGAAAGGGCCTGTTTCGACCGGGGTTCGAACCCAGGACCTTCTTGCTGAGAAGCGAGAGTGCTATCCACTCAGCCACCGTGCCACCAAAGCAATGTAGAAATAACTGTTTCTCAATTCAACAGTTTGAATAGTCACTTTATTAATAGCAAAATATACTGTGTTTTTATGCCTTTATAGGACATTTAAGTTGGGTGAGTACAATTTAGAAGTTCTGGAGATTTTTCCACGCCTGCTTAGTCGACAGTACGATCAACAGGACATTTCTTTAGGATGTCTTTGGTCGTCTACACCCCTGCTTCATTAATTGAGCGCTAGGTAATTCGTTAGCATCTGTGTGTATATAGCTGTCTGTTAGATCCAGATGTCCGGATGGTCCCACCTCCCTCCTTACTCTCCTCTGCCGCCTGTAACTGGGGCTGTGGGGTCTTTTCGCACTCATTACAAACACTATTTCAACTCCTCCTCTTCCCCATGTCCTCCTGTCTGTTCCATACATACAAGCTGCTTATACACGGCACCCAGAGCCCGTGCCTGGGGCCTTACTTCTTATCCGTGTTTGAAAATACTCGCCCATGTAAGCCATATGATGTATTGGGAGGGTTCCACAAGATTAAGCTCAGCAGCCACCACCAACATACTCATACTTTAGGCTTTATGGATACAAAAACATGCAACGGCTTATTAATCCTGCTGCAATACATGAAAGACATATATTTAACATGTCTTAATGTGTGGGAGCAGCGATTTTGTTTCTAGGGCAGGCAAATGAGAGGGTTGGAAGCATTTTTGGGAAATTGCTGTGTTCAATAAATGTCGAGTGTCATTAGTCATTGCTTTATGAATGAATCCACACTTGTCATATCAGAGCCAGGTAGTCAAAAGAGCTTTTGATGGTAATTGCCTGGGTATTTACCATGTTGTATACAAGAAAGCTTTGGAAATGCACATAACTTATTACCATACTGGCCAGAAAATAATGATGAATAGATTCATATGTATTATATCATGTAAAATATATGCCAAAAGTCAAAGAAAAAATAATAGTACATAAAGCATTAACCATTGATCAACATGGACATTTTTATTTTTTGTTTGTAATTGTTTTAATAGCCTGGACACTACCTGGAAGTATAAAGCCTGATCCTGTCAGAAGCAGGGCAGAGTCTGGCTATTATTGAGATGGGAGCAGAGACTGCATATATTAACGGACGTAGTCACGCCTATCTCCGCCGTTCAAACTAATGGACCAATAATTGTGCTCTACTGGAGCTATCCAAAATGGCCGCGAGTGGTTCCGCGGCCTCCCCTCAGCATTGACACACATGTGGAACGGAGCTTTGGGCCAAGAGCCAACTTTTGGACCGTCCTGTAAAGACGTTTTTGAGAGGTTAGCATTGGCTAATTCTTAATCCGGGTCCACCCTCATTGGCCCGGGGTGGTATTGCAAGCATGTCAGCGCAATGCCACTTTTGAGCCAGGACCCGCCCCCACTGAATGGGAGACCACTGGAACCACACTGGGGATGAAATATGAAATAATATCTTCAGTAGAAAATATATGGTGAAACAATTATCGAGGGAAACCGACCAGCCTGCCCTCTCCCTATGCTGCTACCAGAGGGAGGAGTGGAATTTAGTTTTTGTTTTTTTTCAGAGTACTAAACTTAGTACTATGATGTCATAGGGGGACAATGACATCATACTATAACAGGACTGCGACAGGGGCTTTTAGAGGGGGGAGTTCTCTGATATTTGGGTGGATAATCTAAAAACAACTTCAGGTCTGTTTTTAAAAAAAATAAGGAAAAAACCCTATTGCCAAAATTCTCAAAAGAACAACAATACTTTACATTATAGGCCATTCATCTTTAGTCATATAGTTGATTTATCAGTTGATTAAATATACTATTTGTTAGCGATCTAACATCCATAATTGTTCTATAATTTGAATTACAAAGGTTTATATGGGAAAACTGCAATTCTCAAAATCAGCTGAAAGTTTTTTACTTCTCAGTCCAATACGAACAATGGACATTCTCCATCAATCAATAAACATTTATTTGTATAGCACAGTTCATACACAATGCAACTCTAAGTGCTTCATATTGACAGCATTTAAAAGCTACAATCACCAAATTAAAACACAAAAGAGTCACAAAGCGGTTTACAATTGTGAGCATTTGTCTCTCATTCCACACAGAGATGGGAGCGGCATCGCCAGTACAGGAGGCGCATGCCAGGCCTATTGTACATGTTTTTAGTGGTAGGGAAAACCGGAGCACCCGGAGGAAACCGGAGCACCCGGAGGAAACCTACGCCGACACGGGGAGAACATGCAAACTCCACTCAGAAAGGGCCTGTTTCGACCGGGGTTCGAACCCAGGACCTTCTTGCTGAGAAGCGAGAGTGCTATCCACTCAGCCACCGTGCCACCAAAGCAATGTAGAAATAACTGTTTCTCAATTCACAAGTTTTAATAGTCACTTTATTAATAGCAAAATTTACTGTGTTTTTATGCCTATCTATTTTTTAAACAATTGTATATAGTTGATCATAGCATCACAACAATTTATTCCTATGTAAACTACATCCATACTGGGTCTTTTGTGTTTGCCCCAACCTCCTCAATCTTGTTTTATTTGCCGCATATTAAAACATACCTGCCTACCAACCATGGACTTTATTAGCGATAGCCTCCATCTCAGTTAAACATGGCATGTCAATAGGACGCTGTGATGCGGTGGTGACACTCAAAGCTCACCCAGCCTTGACTAGTGTGACTGCCTAATTACTGCTGCTGACTTGGCTAACATTAGCATCTGCGGGGCTTCGGCATTTGGCCCCCTCACTGTGGACCTCAGGAGCCACCCATATACACGTGCGCACCACTCGGCACTAATGAAATGCTCCATCTCTGTCAGGGCACCACCATTTTTACGATCTATTAACCCTCATACATTCAGCGCTCTGTTATGCATTATGTGCCATTGACTCACACATCGCTGTCCTCAAGCACTTTCCCCGACCTGCAGGTGTGTCATGTCACCACACAATTCTGGCTATTTGTAAAAAAAAAAAAACTTTATAGAGAATCCCATCCACCTCGGGTACATAACACGTATCAACAAGTAAACACACTCCAATGATTGCGGATAAGAATCATCTGTATCTATAATTGCATATATATATACTGACATTGCATATTGGCACAAGATCGAAGACAATTGGCTAAGGACCGGTTTCTGTGATATTGGCTCAGCTGTTGTCCTGGCTGAGCCTTTCATTTGAGGAAGGAAAACTTTTTATATTGAGCAACAGCTTCTCATATCATTATGTTTTTGTAATTCATTTTCCCTTTAGCAGAAATGCTCACGACATTTCTCTATATCTATATATCTAAATTTCTACTATTGAGTTTAGTACTCAGGTGCCTTTGGTTTAACTGTTTTGATCTGTTAATCTCAGCCCTGTTATCTGGTCTCAGTTACTAAGATAAGAGAACCTTTAGTGGGGGAAATTTCAATGTTGCAGCGCACATACAGGACAGTAGTAAGGGCCCACAAAATAAATAATATAAGTGGCTATGCTTCTGAGCTAGCTGTATGTGGGACTATTACTATTGGTCAAAATTGTAACTATATAAGCTGGATTGGTGCATCTCTCATGAGGTAGTGTCTGCTTGCCACCCCTTATGGACTAAAAACTATGGACTGTGGAAAATGAATGAATGAATCGTCCAAAAAATGTGAAAAACAAATAATGTGAGAAGATTAGAAAGACTTTTTTTTTTTGCTATTGTTTATTTTCGGAGAATGACTTAGCATTGTTCTTTGCATCACTTTTCCAATCCTTTGAGGCTATGCACTGTACGAACTAAAACAGTACAGCTCATTGGTTCAGAGGGAAAACAACAGTGTATAAGGTGCAGGTTCTGGGGCAGTATGAGTGTCACTAAGTGCAGTCTTTGCTCACTTTGATGATAATGTGTGTGCAGGCTTTAGCAGGCAGCCTCCTCCTCCACAACTCTCTCCAACGGGGCCATAGGCTGCAGAGTCTGGGATGATCTGGACCAGCAGATTGGTGGTGGCAGTGCATGTTAAGTGTTTATCGGCATTTGGACCAGTGTGTTTTGGCCAAAGGGTGCAATAATAAATCACAACTTTGCCAGCGACTTGGATGATGCTAGACGACAAGTCCAGGAAGTAATTTAAGTGCGTGCGAGCGTAAATATATAAAACGCAGAGTTGTTTATTTGACTTTGAGCCTGTAAATATTCCACTGCTGTTTTGGCAGTAGATGTATTGAACTAAAAGTCTTCATAATTTGACGGTGGAAATCTGGATGGAAAAATGGAAATAGAGTGTTGTTTAAACATGTTACTCGGTGTGTAGCGACAGAAGGGCTGATTAGAAAACTCAATTATAATGTTGATTAGTCACGCACAAACACAAGCATATTAGTGTTTAGTCTTGTTTTCTAAATCGAGCATGCGTGCAATATTTCCTTGGCATGCCATAATATTTAGAAAAATATTACTAATACAAGCATTCATCCAACCCCTTTTCAAACCATGTACTTGATTTTTGTTTGTTATATTGATATATGTGAAAATATGCGTTGTGCAGGATGGAAATAAATAAATAATAAATCTATTAGGTATAGGTAAAAAAATTGTGAAACATGTGTTAAATTGATATAGTGAAGTCTGGGCATCTCTGCTTTGACAGTACCCCTTGTGACCCAGCAACGGATAAAGCGTAAGAAAATGAATGAATGATGATATGTTAAATACTTTGAATGTAGACATAAGATTGTTTTCCCTCAAACTGAGTGATTTCTATATCGTTCATATATAACTTGTGGCTTATTGATAGCATTATATGGGTACTGGCTTGGGGCTGACACAAAATGTTCACTGATTCTTCTGTGCTACATTTGGAGCCTACTCCCATGATGTTTCAAGCTATTGCCCTCCACAATAGATCACACCTGACCTATATATACCCACCCATAAATATTTACCCAAACATAAAAGTCACTGTTAAATGTTACACTGAATTACAATATGGCTTGATAAAGGCTATAAAAGTCGGTGCAGTCCGTACTTTGTCTCCCCTCCAGCTGCTTGAGTGGGATGCATAGGATCATTAAAGGCTAATGCTATTCTGTGGAGGTCAGTCTGTGCACTAATGAAAATATACAAAGTCCCAGACCGCTGTTTGGTAGATGCTAACTATTGCCTCTGAGAGTACAAATCAATAGCGGCATAGACAGTGACATCATACTGTACAAGTGTATATGTCAACACACCAAAGGGAGGATTCACACCGTAGAAGAGAAACAATTCATTCAAAATGTCTCTTCTTTTGTGAGATTGTGAGAGACTTTCAATTCCTAATATCAAAAGTGGCTGGATTCCTATTCCTATTTCCAGACCAGGGCTTTTTGTGTCAAGTTTCCATGCTCTCCAAAAGTGAGGGACTTTATTTATTTTTATACTACACATATTACAATTAAATTTCAAATAATTGTCGTCTTGTCTCACAAATGAAAAGGAGCAGAAAGAAGAAAAAAAAATCTTATGTTGCCTGCCCCTTTCTTCATACATGTACTAATTAAATTTAAACATTTAAAAAAATAAATAATAAAATACTTTGATGTGTTTGTGGAGTAGATCAATTCAATTCATTTGTGTATAGTCCTAAATCACAACCACAGTTATCTTTGATGACTTTACAAAACCGTCAAATTTGTCATCACAGATCAGAGAATCAAACAATTCATACACAAGAAATACAATGATGAAAAACACATAGAGCCATTGGTCCATGAAGGGCAGATGACCAATGTCTATAAATTGTTGATAATGTCCATAAATGTAAAATTACTACAATACATCGGTACAAAAAAATTGTTAAGTCTACTAACGATTGAGCGATTAAA
Organism: Knipowitschia caucasica; assembly: GCA_964034765.1. Taxonomy (NCBI): domain Eukaryota; kingdom Metazoa; phylum Chordata; class Actinopteri; order Gobiiformes; family Gobiidae; genus Knipowitschia; species Knipowitschia caucasica. The sequence goes on from OZ035827.1 coordinate 30,336,886, forward strand.
CTTTGGTGCAGCTTAAGACTGGCTTACTTTACGAATTCCAATTACGTGTACTGTGCATTGTTATCCTATTGATTCTTCTTTGTCAGTTCTCTTCTGCTTACTTTGGTAATAGACCATTTAAGGCCTGGATTTCTCTGTAGTTAACCTTTCCCCACTGAATATTCTTCCCATCAACCAATCATTCCAACGACTTCGCATGGCAGACCATACCTTATGGAGCCTCCATAAGCTCTGGCAGAAAAGTAATTTCATCTGTCTAATGACTCTGTTCATCTTGCATTCCTGAGACTGTAATATGGTATTTGCCTATCATAGTGGCATACGGTTCTCATTGATGTCACACCTGCGGTACTTTTAACAAAGCGTGTATTTTAACAGTGAGTCTTTCTTCTCTAAGCGTTCATATCTCTTCTCTGTGAGAGGGTTGACACTGAGAAGAGCTTAAACAAAAATAATTCCATGAAAACCCCTTTGGTGAATGGGTTTTGGCCGGCTGTCCCGCACTGAACAAGCCTAATCTATTTAAGGGAACTTGATAGACTGTAATACAAATGAGTGTACTGGGCCATCTGAGGATCGGTCTTCATTACTGGGGAGAGTTCCTATTAGGCGCCTATCAAGATGGTGGAGACTGTGGGGAGGAAATTACGCATGTCACAAGACAAAGTGCGAGCGAGGCACACGGCACAGCGAGGGTGAGCTCAGTGGACGATGAAAAGCCTTAATCAACGACAAGGAGCACGTTTGACAGGCCGGTATGATCGCACCACGAGCCACAGCGCACCGCATTATGCCCATCGCTGACAGACTGGAAATTCATGCGGGCAACTGGCTTCTCAGCACTCGTCACCGTTCTTGTAGAGCCCTTTGTGAGCCAACTCAAGTGTTCAGGCCGGACTTTGCACACTTTGACCATAATTGGCACGTTCCCCTGCAATTATCAAGATAAAAAAGCAATTGCTGGATGTCGATAAAAGATTAAACTGATTGTAGTGATTACCTGATGACTGTGAGTGTGTTTCAAAAGAAGTGGGAGGATGGTGGTATGTATTTTCTGAGAAAGCGTCTGATACCAGTTGTAGTACATGCCTCTGTATGTAAATCGACCTATCAACTGACTTGTAGTGTTGTGTTCAAATTCAAAATCAAATTGAAATAACTTTATTCATCTGTGAGAAACTTAATTTACAGACGGAGCACCAGTGGGGGTACATAAAAACACAGAAACACAAGATATAGATATAAATACAGTAAAACGAATTGAGGTGGGGAGGAAGCTGGATGTGGCCATTTTTGTTTTGAATGGGAGGGACTTGAACCTACACCCCGATGGGAGCAGACTTGTGGATTGATCTTGATACAGCATGTAGGAGACTGAGCTCCCTGCGTGGACCCAGGGAGAGGGCTCACATCCCATCTTTGTACTGTATGTATGCATTCTGCACAGCACGGCCTCAGTCCCAGTCCTTCCGCCTGAGTCCTGGATCTATAATCTGTTTGTCTGTGGGAGCATATATACCTCTCTCAATATAGCCCTTCCCGAGGATTCACTCTTTTTTCCAACTGGGCTTTTGAGTCTTTCCTTGCCGATGCTGGAGAGTGCAAGGACAGTGATGGTCCGGGATATTTATGGATATTTATAAACATTTATGGACTTTGGTCATCGCAGTTCCTATGGACCAATGGCTCCTATGTGTTTGTTTTTTTATTGCCATTCTTTTATTCGACTTGTTTGATTCTCAGACCTGAATCGATAACTTTGTAAAGTCCTCTGAGAACGACTGCTGTTGTGATTTAGTACAATAAAAAACACACTTTGAATTGAATGCATTCTGTTTCTCTAGTGCCATTAAATGTCCTCTATTCATAAATTTGGCTTCATGACTAATCTATGATGTTACAACTGAAATTCACCAGGACAGATAGTGAACAGATGTAGTGTAAGCTCACTTGATCTTGTGGTAGTTTTCTTCCCATATTAGTGTCAAGCTAAAATAATTTCCATATTATTTTGTCTGTGAATATTGCTTTATATTATAAAGGTTTTATTTTCTTTTGCTATTACTTTTGGGGAGATATCCGCTTTAAACAGCCCAATGTTTGTTATGTTTTTAAAACGTCGACTGCTTGCCAGCACATTGGAATTAGAATAAAAACAGGCTTGGTCACTTAATTCACCTATGAGCCAGGAATTCCCCAATATAGGTATAAGGATTGCCACTATGGGATTAAGGATTTTCCAGCATTTACAGCCAACACTTGGATGGAGGTCACCGCTCTCTGTGTGTATGTTATATGGGCATTCTAATTGGACTACTTCCTCTGTTTTACCTTGCTTGCATTGGGGAAAATTGATTTATTGACCAGGGTATGTGCAATGAAACCTTTTCCGCGCCAGCTTTTTACAGAATCCGGTCTAGTGAATAGCCTTGAAAGACTGGTAAACATTGTAGATTTTTTTCCCAGGGATTGGAAGGGTGTTGTTTCAGTACAATCTTTATATATTTGAGTGTTCTTGTTAAACATAATTTCACCACAGACACAAGGGCTTCACGGGTTCACAGAAACAAGGAGATGGTATGTTTTTTAGTAAAGAATATTGCAGTGTTTTAGCAAAAGTCTTTTCTTAACCCACTCAAACTTGCTTCTTATTGCACGACTCACACCCACACTCCACACTTGATGTCTACTCGGCAGAAAAGCAGATACAAAGCTGTCAGTTTGTGACAACAGCCTCTGGTATTCATCAAACCAAAGTGGGCTGAAGCCACACAAATGCGTTGATCGAATATTAGTTTTACCAAATAATAGTTTGAACCTATGCCTTTTGAAATGGCCTCACCCCACAGTCAGGAGAAAATCCTGCCGGGTGAACCAGGATCTAAAAGGTTATCATCACACTATAAGTTCATAACTTCTCATACTATGTTTTTATTGTAGATAAAGTGTTTTCAACCTGACCAACAATACACTGCTTGGAGCCAGTTCTTTGGTCTTCAAATTAACTCTTTTAATAGAATGATGAGGTCACGGCTGCTGAAAATATGAAGAAAAACATCTTCTGTGAATACTTCTCATACAATATTTGTGCCAACACTTCAGGGTAACTATCATCATGTAAACTATTGCCAAGGCTACTCACAATGCTGCCCCTTTCTCCTTTTCTCTTTCTTTATGGATGATGAATTACTGGATCTAATGGTCGTGTTAATTAGCAAACAAGGAACTCATATTTTCGCATTGCTCACATATGAAGAGGGTGATAATTGCTCAAAAATGGCAGCTGCCTAAAGCGGCGCAGGTGTCTTTATGCTGCTCCAACAATATGTGAGACTCGTGGATGTAATTCCAGTGGGAGCGACTCGAAAGGAGCCTGTTAGATGTGCTGTGTTAAAAAGGTTTTTGTTCATTTTTTCCCCCCAGGTCTGAACCGATGATGATGTAAGATCAAGAGGATGACGCAGTATTTGATCTGCAGAGAAGGCCAAAAGCACACTAATTAAATTCCAGAATTATGCAAGATATGTTTTAATTACTTTTCTAACACCAGGTAGTAATGAAGTAACAAAACTCAGCCATTGCCACTGACTGCCGATTGTGACATTTCGAAAGTTCCAGTCTGGTATCGAACTGGCGCACTGCGGTAGTAAGCCCTTTGTTATATTGTCTATGCTCTTCTGACTTTTTGGAAGCAAAAAGAATATTTTCAATTAAAAATTAATTGTGTTATTTAATTTTTTCCCCTTTCACTATCTTAAATGAATATGAAATTTCTGCTAGTACCCCCTCCCTCCCCTCTTCTAGCCTTTGCAATGGCACAACCTTTTGTCGACTACGTCTACCTGTATGTCTGTGTTTGACTGTTTGTTTATGTGTATGAAAGTATGTGTTAAATGTATACTCTATAATACATATTAAAATCAATGCATTGCAAGATATTTAGCAATACCATTTCAATGCACAGCAGTCAATATGTGTAATTACTGTTATTTTACAGATATAATATATGTTTAATATGTCCTCTTGACATGAATATCTCCTCCAGACGTAACAATGAACAATGACGACGGATGCCTGTACTGTTTAGTCTCAGTGAAATCTATGGAAACTGCTTCAGGTGCAGAGAGACGAGCACCTGGATCACCACAGTTTGTCACGTATTTTGGATTAATAATCTGAGGGAGATCTGCATTCTCTGACTTGTGCATCACAGAAATAGTAAGTAATATAGTAAGATTATATGAAACAAATAATAATAACAATTACATGATTTGAAACGATTTGACACTTTTATTGACACCCAAAGACGCTTCACATGGCAATATGAATTTACTCTATACAAGGTGGAGGTAGACTACTACTGTAGCCGCGGGTGACACACGGTGATGACAGAAGCGAGACGCCGAGCACACTGGTGCATCAAATCTCCCAACCAACAATCACTTACTCATTACATTCATACATGTAATGGACATGGCAGGGACACCAGAGTACCAGAAGAACACCTATGCAAGCTCAGGGAGGACATATAAACTCCACTCAGAAAGGCCTTGTTCCGACCAGGATTCGAACCCAGGACCTTCTTGCTGAGGGGAGAGAGTGCTATCCACTCTGCCACTGTGCCACCCTAATTAAGACAACAATTTTAAAATTAAAAAATGCAGGAATGAACAGAGCCACTTACCAAAAGCCTTTTCTTGCTAATTGATTGATACTAATTACTGCCTGTCTTTAAAAAAACAAAACCAAAACAATGGCACCAAAAAAGTACAATAGTCACTTTTTACAGTGCACTTTTGTAACTTCTCCAGCCAAACTACTTTGACAGTCAGATATAGTTTCTCTTGGTACATGTTCCTGGTGTACCTTTGAGCGCTGCCTCCATGGCCTGTGTGTTTGTGTGTCTGTGTGTTTGTGCGTCTGTGTGTTTGTATGCTGCTTGTTGTTGCCAGGCCTTATGCTCTGAGCAGGTGCCAACAAACAGGTCCTGGGGTGGTGAGGGGGAGGCAGCCAGGCTAAATGTCTGCTCCTTATAGCACCAAAGTTAGGAGAAAGCTGCGTTATAAAGTGGATCCCAGTGTCCTGAATAGGTGCTTCAGTTTGTGAGTTTTATTGAGATGCGATAGTTTGTTCGTTTGTGGATCCTTTGAAAGCTTTTTTACACTTTGATCGGTTTGTCAACTACTGCAATAACTCCAGCAGCAGGGCAGCCATGTGAGCCCTAATTGAGGTTTTAAGAGGTACTCAGGAGATAGTAAAAAGCACTATTGTTTTAATGCCTCTAGTGACCTTTTTGAGCCATTATCTGTGAAATGACCAGAGCACAGTGTTGGGCTATACAGATCAATACAGTATACAGTTTTCGATGTGGAGATCGTCTTGTTCAGGGAAAAAAGCAGTTCGACGCAATGGGGGCAGAACATTTAAAACGTTTAAATTGAACAGAATTAGAGTATGCAATGTGTAATCCATAGGGAATCGAAAATGAATGCCTCTTTTGATGTGCTTTCATGAAGGAACGATTAAAGCTGGGGTACCTAACTTGCAAACCACAGGAAAACTAACAAGACCAAGATAATTAGAATCCACCTAAATAGATCCACACTCTAAACCAGTTTAGTTCTATCACTAGTTATCACAAGTATTTTTTGGCTTTCTCGCATCTTTAGATCAGCTTTTTTTCAGACAGAAATGTGAAAAAGAGGACCATTCTCTCTCAGCGTTTCTTACAATAAAGCGTAAGATCAACAATTTGGTAATTCGATTATGTCAGCATGTTGTGGTCTGATTTGTACATTTTTACTTTAAAAAACTCTTTCTGTTTGAGCACAAACTAAGTCATGGTCCTGACCTAAACCCAAACTGCTCATAAGTGAGATAGATAGAGTAGCATAGGTAAAGAGTCAATAATGCAGGTGATACTTTGTTGAAGGGGGTCTTTAATGCATGGACCGACACAGTTGGGACAGCATAAACAACCTGTCTCTCTTACATTATTGCTGAAGTATCAGGGAGAGGTTGAAGTTATACACAACTCAGCGACACGGTGGCTGAGTTGATAGCATTCTCTCGCTTCTCAGAAAGAAGTTCCTAGGTTCGAATCTCGGTTGGAACAGGGCCTTTCAGAGTGGAGTTCACATGTTCAGACTCCTCGGGTCTGTGTGGGTTTCCTCCAGAGTGAATGGATGTGCTGTATAAATAAAGATTACTTACGACCCAGCTCACTTGTCGTCTTCGGCACGTTGCATGTTGATGAATGTCCATGTTTGCGCTGCTGAAAATCGCTTAGCTGCGTTGTCCATCGCTGCCCGACGTGACATGATCTTTTTGTAAATTCCTTCGGGTTTAGCTCTCCAACCTGACTGTGCTGTGCATCCTGAGACGTGCAAGTTCTAACACACAACAATACACCTATGCTTACAGTTAAGTACCTGAGCTTTAACTTCTAAAACTCTCAAAAATTCCAAATCCCTCTGACAATGTGAACTCCTTAACCCTGGGGATGTCACAGCTAAAACACTATATTTTTAATTGAGTCAGATGTATCTTATGCTACAATTTTGGTCTTTCTAATGAAATGAATCAGATGGTTGTATTTGCTGATTGAGCGCGCTGCCACATCTGAAGCTGCGGCTCTCGAAGGCCTGTCGGATGAAAAGATAAGAGTGTGTGCTGTGGAGTGGAGTGGGCACATCTCCTCAGGGAAGCATCAGGATATATCTTTTGCTTTGAAGCTCTGCAGGGCTCTACAGGGTTCAGCCAGCTGCCAGTGTAATGGATTGAGGAGGGCTCTTCAGACATGCCATGGAGGTGCAACTATTTGTGCGAGTGGTTTCTTGTTGGGGAGAAGCAGCAACCGTGGAGTTCTCTGCCATCGCTTTTTCTTCACTTCATTCTACGATGGATGACATTTATGGAATCAGTGCGATATGGAATGTTTCTCATGAGCTATATGTGGGAAATGTTTAATTATTTTTTTAACAGTGTCTTTATTATTATAGTGTCTTGCATGTAATGCCCAGCCATTAACCATAAACACAACTACAGACACAAGCCAACATAAGGCACATTGTGCCATTGACGCATTAATACGTCAATTGCCTTTCCTGCTATTTTCACGTTCCCAGACGTCTATTGTATCTAATATGTATGGGGATGGCTTGAGCCCATATTTTATCGAGCCAGCAGGTGGCAGCATTTCTCTCTGAATGGTTTGAAAACAGTTAGGTGCACATGTTGTGCCTCTTTTTTCTCAACTTTCTGGTGATTTCAGTAAAACTTCCCTCTACTCAACGGAGGATTACAGGGGAACGAAACAAGCTAGAAACAAAATTATTTTTGCTGATGAAAGTAGACAGTCCACAGTCGGATTTCAGATAGTCATAGTACACAATATTCTGTGGGTCTTTAAAAATCAGTAAAAAACCATCAGAAACGGCTGGCAATATGGAAGTACCTGTTCTGAAATGGGCTGGCAGTCAATGAGTTAACATATCCAAACACAAATAATATATGTGTCTGCCGCTTCTTCCAAGCTTCACACACAAATGAAGACAATTTAAAGTGGCAGTATGTAATATTTGCATTGTCGAGTCATCATTAAATAGCCCGAATATTTCCCAGGGTGTCCTTTGGGGGGTTCTCCGGGAGTATGGGGTCCGGGGTCCTCTGCTGTGGGCCGTCCGGCCCCTCTATGACCGGAGTCAGAGCTGTGTTCGCATTGCCGGCAGTAAGTCAGACCTGTTCCCGGTGCATGTTGGCCTCCGCAAGGGCTGCCCTTTGTCACCGGTTCTGTTCACTGTGTTCATGGACAGAATTTCTAGGCGCAGCCAGGGGCCGGAGGGGGTCCGGTTCGGGGACCACAGGATTTCATCTCTGCTGTTTGGACGATGTTGTCCTGTTGGCTCCAACAAACCAGGACCTGCAACATGCACTGGGACGGTTTGCAGCCGAGTGTGAAGGGGCTGGGATGAGAATCAGCACCTCCAAATCCGAGGCCATGTTGCTCGACCGGAAAAAGGTGCCTTGCCCTCTCCAGGTGGGTGGAGAGGTCCTTCCTCAAGTGGAGCAGTTCAAGTATCTCGGGGTCTTGTTCACGAGTGAGGGAAGGATGGAGCGTGAGATTGACAGGCGGATCGGTGCAGCGTGCGCAGTGATGCGGTCGCTGTACCGGACCGTTGTGGTCAATCTTCGTTCCCTCCCTCACCTATGGTCATGAGCTGTGGGTAATGACCGAAAGAACGAGATCGCGGATACAAGCGGTCGAAATGAGCTTCCTCCGCAGAGTGGCTGGGCGCTCCCTTAGAGATAGGGTGAGGAGCTCAGTCACATGGGAGGAGCTCGGAGTAGAGCCGCTGCTTCTCCACGTCGAGAGGAACCAGTTGAGGTGGCTCGGGCATCTGTTCCGGATGCCTCTTGGACGCCTCCCTGGGGAGGTGTTCCGGGCACGTTCAACCGGGAGGAGGCCCCGGGGAAGACCCAGGACACGCTGGAGGGACTATGTCTCTCAGCTGGCCTGGGAACGCCTTGGGGTCCCCCCGGACAAGCTGGAGGAAGTGTGTGTGGATAGGGAAGTCTGGGCGTCTCTGCTTAAACTGCTGCCCCCGCGACCCGGCAACGGATGAAGCGGAAGAAAATTGATGAAAATGGATGGATGGATGGATGAAGGCGGATAAAAACCTTTCGTGTGATGCAAAACTTGGTACGTTCTTCATTGACAGTTGAAGAACCTGCCTGGGGACCATCGACAATTGTATGTAACAGTGGCCTAGTGATCATGTCACTGCACTTACACTGTGGAGAGTCTGGGTAATGTGTGTTTTGGACTAAACTATATACAGTATATTATATTCTATGACCGATTGCTCAAGAATGGTAAAAGGTAAAAACAAGCCATTTTTGCAGATTAAAGCTAAGAGTCTAATCTCTCATTTGGCCCTTGGTGTTTATATAGTCATAAAACTGAATATTCTGTTGTTCTCCAAAGTTAGGTCAAATCCACTGAAAACACTGGCAGAACGCACTTCCCTGATCTGAAAAAGGTCTGATAGCCAATAAGTCAATGATAATGACAATTTCACCATTAAATATAAATGGTAGATCCCCCCCCCCCCCCTGCACCAGAACAGATCAGGATCCTGAGTGACCATTTCATGAACATTTCCATGACTTAAATGACTCAAAATATAGTAGATGATGGTGGATGAGTATCGGCATGGAAAATAACGGTAAAGCTGTTAAACACATCATAATTAAATCATGTAATCAGTTAAAACAGACGTCTGCTATAATACAACATGAAAACCTGGGGCTTGTGGACAATTATAACGTTGTTAATTGTGCAACTTATATACAGGTGCACCTTATAGTCCCGAATGTACATAAATAAATGGTTATTGCATGTTTGTTTCGGTGTTGGATAAAACAATCAAATAAAGTATCCATGATAATGTTCTCTGAGATGCTCAAAATCTAAACAGAATGTTGAAATGAAAGCCTTGCACACTCACGTAGCAGATGTCAATGTTTTACCTATGATAACACTTCTGCCATTACAGCCTTCGTCAGACACACTGGTCCAAAGCAAAAAGAGAAAAATGATCTGATGAGGGCTGTAATGGCTGAAAGGAAAAATGGATGCTGCAATACTCATTCATTTTTGAAATGTGTTTGTGATGGTGTGCATTTCTTTTGACAGGTCAGACTTTTCATGATACACAAGATTATTATTATTATGGGCATGTGCAGTGAACAGCAGCCACAAGGGAAGGCAAGTGACTTATAATCTAGGTGCAGATGTTTAGATATTTAGATATTTAGAATATTATTTGAACATTCCGTCACAGTTTTGGCATATTTTTACATTTACTACATGCACAAATCCCGAAGTGCTTTTCGGCTCGGGGCGTAGCTTCCATCAAGTTGACAAACCTTAGAGGTGTGTGAGAATGAGAAGTTGGAAACCTGAAGGATCACGTAAAACTTTAACGGCCTCAGAGTTTTTGATGCACTAAAACAATAGAAAGTATCACCATCTCCATCACCATAATTTAAATCACAATTTTTCACACTTTCACAAAGTTCTGTAAATTATTAAACATGTTTTTCAGACTAATATACTTTCATAGCGAACAATCATTTAAGTGAAAAGTATAGCAAAGTATCCCAAACACTGTGATGAACTGTGAATCTCTCCTGAGCTCTACTTACCGTAAATTGGTGCAATTTAAATGAGAAAATCATTCGAAAATGACATTTGCACTTCAATGTTGTTTGATTACATGTATATGCCAGGACACCTCTCCAGATGATTCAGCACCTTGACTCACAGCTACAGTAACAGTTTGAGAAAGATGAACGTGTGAATATTACATATATAGATATGCCGCAAGCGTAAAACTACCAATTATTCTCGATCCAGTGCATTCAAGTGAGTGAAGCTGCAAATGAAACACGTCACCGGGTTTGATAAAAACAGGAGCACTTCAATGACAGCGGTCGGTGAGTCACAGAGCAACTAAAGCAGACGCACAGAATGAGTCTGAGGATAGGATGTTTAGGAAGCATTTAATTTCAAAGTATTAATGACACATCTGTTGGGTTGGGTTGTCGAAATCTGCGAGTGAAAGTATACAGGCTTCCAGAATACAGCATTTATGAATAGAATATATCCCATAATCTAGTTTGACTTTTACATGCAGTCTGTATTTTGTCCCCTTGTCTGTTTCATGGGCTCAATGATGAGACCCGAAACCCGGGACTCTCACTCTGGACCAGTACGAATCTGCCGCTGGGGAGTTGGCGGCTCTGAAATAAATAAATAAAAACGTTTTAGTTTAGGTACTTGTGTTAGATCTTTAACTGAATTGGCTGTAAAAATTCAAAATCTTTAGAAACAAATAACCCTAAACTACACATACAGTGGGGCAAAAAAGTGTTTAGTCAGCCACCAATTGTGCAAGTTCTCCCACTTAAAATAATGACAGAGGTCTGTAATTTTTATCATAGGTACACTTCAACTGTGAGAGACAGAATGTGAAAAAATATCCAGGAATTCACATTGTAGGATTTTTAAAGAATTTATTTGTAAATTATGGTGGAAAATAAGTATTTGGTCAATAACAAAAATTCAACTCAATACTTGGTAATATAACCTTTGTTGGCAATAACAGAGGTCAAACGATTACTATGGGTCTTTACCAGGTTTACACACACAGTAGCTGGTATTTTTGTCCATTCCTCCATGCAGATCTTCTCGAGAGCAGTGAACACAGACTTTCAACTCCCTCCACAGATTTTCAATGGGGTTGAGGTCTGGAGACTGGCTAGGCCACTCCAGGACTTTCAAATGCTTCTTACGGAGCCACTCCTTCATTGCCCGGGCAGTGTATTTGGGATCATTGTCATGCTGGAAGACCCAGCCACGTTTCATCTTCAAAGCTCTCACTGATGGAAGGAAGTTTTGGCTCAAAATCTCACGATACATGGCCCCATTCATTCTTTCCTTAACACGGATCAGTCGTCCTGTCCCCGTAGCAGAAAAACAGCTCCAAAGCATGACGTTTCCACCCCCATTCTTCACAGTAGGTATGGTGTTCTTGGGATGCAACTCAGTATCCAAACACGACGAGTTGAGTTTATACCAAACAGTTCTACTTTGATTTCATCTGACCACATGACATTCTCCCAATCCTCTGCTGTATCATCCATGTGCTCTCTGGCAAACTTCAGACGGGCGTGGACATGCACTGGCTTCAGCAGGGGGACACGTCTGGCACTGCAGGATTTGAATCCCTGTCGTCGTAGTGTGTTACTGATGGTAGCCTTTGTTACTTTGGTCCCAGCTCTCTGCAGGTCATTCATCAGGTCCCCCCGTGTGGTTCTGGGATTTTTGATCACCGTTTTCATGATCATTTTGACCCCGCAGGATGAGATCTTGCGATAGAGGGAGATTATCAGTGGTCTTGTATGTCTTCCATTTTCTGATAATTGCTCCCACAGTTGATTTGTTCACACCAAGCTGCTTGCCTATTGTAGATTCACTCTTCCCAGTCTGGTGCAGGTCTACAATTCTTTTCCTGGTGTCCTTCGACAGCTCTTTGGTCTTGGCCATAGTGGAGTTTGGAGTTTGACTGTTTGAGGCTGTGGACAGGTCTTTTATACAGATAATGAGTTCAAACAGGTGCCATTAATACAGGTAACAAGTGGAGGACAGAAGAGCTTCTTAAAGAAGAAGTTACAGGTCTGTGAGAGCCAGAGATCTTCCTTATTTGAAGTGACCAAATACTTATTTTCCACCATAATTTACAAATAAATTCTTTAAAAATCCTACAATGTGAATTCCTGGATTTTTTTTTCACAATCTGTCTGTCACAGTTGAAGTGTACGATGTATGATGAAAATTACAAATCTTTGTCATTATTTTAAGTGGGAGAACTTGCACAATCGGTGGCTGACTAAATACTTTTTTGCCCCACTGTATGTGTGGGACAAGTACAACCAGATTATTGTCAGCCAAACTCTTTTTGAAATGCAATTTAATGACATGTCAAATCAAACATTCTGGGATGAACCAGGACCAGTTGACCAAAAATGAGCAAAAAAGTAAATAGGGATTTTACATGAATTCCACTTGGAGCTTTTTGATTTAATTCGGTACCTAAATTTCCAATGTTCAGTGACATTTACCTCAGCTGTATAAAGAGACTTGTCAAAACCCAACATTTGCTTATTCAACAGTCAAATAATCTCCAGATCTTTCTGTATTTCTACCATGTAAAATTACAGCTAGGCAGACTTTGGAACTCAATTTTTCTCTGAACAAAAATGATTGGTGTAGCAAGGTTAAATCATTTTTTTCTATGATTTAATAAAAAGCAGGGACTAAACTAGGACATTATTTGATTATGTGTTCATTTGGCCAGTATTTTCAGAAAAAACAAAGACAAAATACATCCTAACTATAAGTAGATAATTATACCTCATTATCTTAACCCTTTCAACATTTGTGCAACTCCCAGTTTTTCAATGGCGTTTATATGAGCTCAAATTTGGGGTCATTAGATAGAAAACAACCCACTCAAGAGTTACGCGATAGCCTCGTCGTAACACTAATGGACTTCAAATCCTTGCTTTTGTCCTAATGATGATAATAATATAGAAACGTCCCACTGCAAACACTCAGGGACTGGCTTAAACAGCAGAGGGGAGAGAATCCAGGCTTTATGGAGCGAGCAGCACAAAATGAAACCTTTATGAGGCCCACCTCCTCCATGTTCAAACAGCTGGAGGCTCTGTGTCTCAGGGAGGGCACACTTCTGCTCCTGTACAGGAGGCCGTACTGGGAGGGGCGGCACACATTACATTTCATATGCATGGGGTGGTTTCCCATTCTTCCGTAGCTTATTATCCAAATTCTCACATCCAAAATATATGACGATGTAGTTACCCACTTTCTTGAATAAAAAAAGAAAATCCTCAAATATTGAAGGGCCTGATCAGTAATTTAGATAAAATATCAGTTAAAACACTGCAGAATTTGTAACATTTTCATATTTTCCTTTGGTCAGCGTTAACACTGAATTGTTGCTTTAACTAATTTTCTCTTTAATTGCATTAAAATAAGTTGATGCTAAAAAAAATTTCACCCTCCGACCTACAGTCCTGTGCGTATAGACAGACCGGAATATGGTGAGCCTGAGTGTGAGACTGAGTGTGAGCCTGAGTGTGAGCCTGAGTGTGAGCCTGAGTGTGAGCCTGAGTGTGAGCCTGAGTCCTGCTGAGGACCACTGTGGCTCTCTCCTGTGGTGGAGATGTGCCCCCACGCTGGCTCGCAGTTTCTCCTTTTCCTCCGAGTCTCTTGACGCGCAATGTATGATCTCTCCATGTGCTCTGGACGACATGCTGAATATTTTATAAATGAAAGATAAGTTTTTAACAGACTGTGTAATATGCATCTGCAAAACCATTTTCATGAGAAATGTCTGTTTGTTTTTGTTTAGATCCAAAAGCTACTGAAACATACAGTAGCTATTCTTCCTTGGGTCTATATATTTATCGTTGACAAGTTGACAATGATAAAGAAATGCTATAACAAAAACAAAAATCACAGTATACATTCATACATACAGTACGTATTGCCTATACACACACCTGCCCACACGCAATAAATGATTACTGTTAGAGGAAAAGAAAGTATGACCAGAATGCTTTTCTTCTTTTGACAGGTGAACTGAGACAAGGCTTTGTTTAAAGTGGCTAATGACAGGAAGCACGGCGTTATAAATAAAGGTCTAACAGCTTTAATTGGCTGCCCGTATGGGGTCTGAGCTTGTAAATCGCCTCCTATTACTCAAGCACAACTCAATCTCTCACCGTTGCCCCTATGGTCTCCACAGCCCTATGCTTTGCCTCTTCTCAAACTGAAACGTGTAAATTGCCAGCGACGTTTCAAGGCTGGCTCTATGTTTGATCGTCATATAGCAGAGCCCATAGGAAACATCAAATATTAACCAAAGATAGCGCTACGGCAACGCACACTGTGGCACATGCCTTGACACGGGAATTCTTAGCATCATATCCCAATAAAAAAGAGCAAGAGATGGAACGCCGAGATGAAAATAAAGTCATAGACTTACAATTCCCTGAGGATCATGCTTGTATTACTTTAAGCAGTTGGGTGTTTGAGCGCATGAATGGTCTGAAATAGGTGGAATAATGTGGGGAGTAATCCAGGCATGTGTCACAAAGGAGCAGGAGAAGTGCGATTATAGCAGGTGATCTGACAAAGAGGATGAGAAATCATTAGTTGAAGCATTTTGAGGTCACACAGAATGAAAACTTTCTTGGAAACTTTGAATGTGGGTTGGATTTTATGATGAAATAAGAGTGAAGCGTGCAAATTGTTTTTCATCAATATGTATAACATTGAAGTGCAACGATTTTAAGGTTTTAGCAAAAATGTTCCCTGAGGAGCTGGGGTACAGGGTGGGAACATTAGTTCAAATCCAGGACTTCATTTTTGCCAAAAATAAAGGTACAAAATGTTCCTTAATACCCAGCTCTGCCAAGACAAGTAAGCGTCATTATATTGATATGATTTATGTTAAAATAAATCTGAATCTTTAGGAAAACGTACCAATTTTTACAGTAGATGTTTGACCACTTATGCTACTTTGAAATGTAAAAAGATGTCCCCACATTGAGACATTTCAAATCAGCAGGTCGTAATGTTAGACTTTGGTGTCAGCATTGATGCACTCACTTCTGTATTTATTCTGCTGCTGCACTAAGCGATAAAGTCTCAAACATTCAGAGACACAGTAATTAATTACAGCCTTGCACCCACATTAATACAGTGCAAAAACATTGATTTATTGAACGAGAAATACAAATTCGAGCCATAATGAGATGAAGATTGAGTTTGGATAGCCACAGTTTATTTAGAAGTATTATTTATAACCTCATTCATGAAATAGACGTCAACTTCCTTTCTCTAAAGACTTATTTAGTTGTATACAGGCGTTGAATACAAACCAAGAAGATGCTTTAGTAGCTGCGGAAATCACAGCATTTTTTTATGAGAGAAATCTTGCAAACTGAGGCTGGTGATGGAGAGGTCTCGTTCTATCATTTAAACAGATCACACCGTCTTTGTTTTTTATTTTAACGTATACTTTATAGGCCATTTAGGGAAACATGTCATCCATCCTTCCCTGCCACTATAGGAAAACCTGTCAGGACTGCTTTCGCTGGATGGTATTCCAGTTTTGGGTGCTGGGGGAAACCGGAGCGCCTGGAGGGAACCCACTCAGCCACAGCAAGAAACCTGCACACTTCATACAGAAAGGCTTGGACACAGAAACTGAACCTTCGTGCTTTGAGCTCTATCCACTCAGCCACTACAGTACGGCATAGTACTGAATATAGCTAGTCATGGTATGTATGTATTGTACGTATGTTTATTAGTATTGATAGAAGCATTTGAGCACTATGTTAGCAACAACAGGATTTTATTTTACCTCTAAGAAACGCAGTTACTTTATGGAACACTGGTCTTGACACATTTCTGTCATAAACTGTGAAGACCAAAGACAATGGTGCTGCTGTTCCAAAAGGTGCGAATTTTTCATTTTCTGGGTCAAAGCCTCAACCTCCATCAAAAGTTGCTTAAAATGCCTTTTGTGACTTGAATTTTGCAACAAAAGAGAACAGAAACCGCCCTGACCAACAAAACACCTGACTGTGCACTTCCGTTACCAGTTGTTGTGTGCAATTTACTGTCCAACAACTTTAAAGCTAACAGAGAAGCAGATTCCTAACTGCGCCTTTCGCAGACAATACTTATCTTGTTTTCCGTTTCTCAGCCTCCAGTGTGACTGTAGCAGATAAGGAAGATGACCTGACCTGGCAGAGCAGTGCGGCCGCTGAGCCACGAGGTTAACAGAGTTCATGGGGCAGTGGAGAACGGCCACAGAGACTCTCATGTCAAATGTCAAACATGGTTTTAAATCTGAATTTAAATGTGCTCACATTTATACCTCATGTTTTATCATTCTATAGTAGGCAGGCTTTAAAGGGAGTTTGACCACTATCCAATGCAGACGTGTGGTTTAGCATAAAACATGCTAAAGCAAGATTTAATATAACATTAAAGTTTCAGACAGGGTTTCCGGTCTCAGTGGAGGACAAGCAGCTGCCTAGTGCCTGTATGCAGAGGAATAATTACATTTTTACAATCCTCCAGGTTTTCACCGAGGATGAAGAAATATGTTTTTGTTTAAATATGGACAATATTACAGGTGGTTATTTTCCTTCATTTTCATCCCCTTTATTAGTCAATTTCTCTTAGCACCAGCCCCTCCTCCAGCAGGTGGTGGGACCACTGGAAGATGGCCAGGGGTTTCAGGCAAAGTGGGGTTAAGTGCTCAGGGACACAATGATAGACAATTGCTCTACCAACTAAGCCACTGTCGCCCCAATAATAAAAAAAATAAACAAAAAAATAATGTATTTTAAATGCAAGCACTTATCCAATAAACTTGTGCCTGATGGGTTGGACAAAATATACACAACAAATATATATATTTTTAAACAGAATACAAAATATATACATAATTAATGTTTATGTACATATTTGTTTATTCTGCTTTAATTGTTTGTTTATTTGTTGTGAATGTTTTATAATAATTAATTTTAAAAGGAGATCAGATAGAATATTTTAGTTTTAACCTGGATTTGAACCAAGACTCAAGCTGCGGCATTCTGAATAAACTGCAGCCGTTTTTTTTACAGCTCATTTTGAAAGACCAGTGAGCAAGCCGTTATTGTATCTAATCTACATGGATAAGAATCTCCAAGCCTGGTTTTGACGCAATACTTTTTATTCTGGAAAAATGCCTTATTGATGATAAAGAGCTGGTGATGTTTATTTTTGGTTATGTTTGTTAAGATTTGGGTCCAGATTTTAAGGTACCCTAAATTTCTGATCTGATTTGTGGGAGAGAGATCGGAGGTAACTAACAACACTATCTCCTTGTTTTTCTGGCCCAAACATGATAATTGCACATGCGTCATAACCATAGAATATGAAATAACACGCTAACATTTCTAGCATACATATCTCTTGCCAGAAACGCCAAGGCTGTTCATGAGCTACATATTTAACCATATATACTGACATCCATATATTTCCACACATAAATGAGTTACTTCCCTCTGCACATATGTTTAGCTAATCCCCTTGAGATCTACAAACGCAATAGAGAGAAATCTTTGAACCATACCATGAGCAGGGATCGCTTGGCTCAATTATTTTATACGCACATGAACCAAAACAAACTGTATTTTAACAGTGGTGGCTGGTGAAGTATAACAATCTCTTTCTCCATCTGCCTGCTGGACTGATGAGATGCGAGTGCCCAGAGTAACAAAACTAAGGGAAATCAGGGTGGCCCACATGCTCAAAGAAAACCATAACAGCCCGAGAATAACCAAACGAGCTGACTTCAAAGACATAAACAATGCAGCAAGCGTTTGTCACTGTGCCCAGGCAGACGCACTCTTCAGAGCACGTCCAAAGCCCATTAAAGGGGGCCATAGAGGGAGAATGCAAGCCGTGACATTTGGACTGAGCCGAGTTGGGCCTTACATGCACTTTACAGCCTTCTGTTAAGAGTCAACGGATATAAGAAAGTAGCACTTTGCAGATGGCTTGATCTTGGCAGTTGCTTTGTTAGTCTGCTACAAAAATCCCAAATGCAGGAACGGCAGATTGTGATTACATTTTAAAGTAAGCATTGAGTCAAAGATTGCTGCCGTGTGGAAAGTTGAAAGTCATTGTCACTCATGTCCAATGGATTAAACGGAAATAAAATGGGAAGCCTTTTAGCTTTGCTTCTTCGGGTTCAGCTCAGTGTATTTCTGCAAAATTGGTAGTGGCCAAAGAAAATCTTGGTGAGAAAATGTTCCATTCACACAGTATTTTTTGTGAAATTCTATTTGAAATGGATAAATCATAGACATTATATCAGGAGGGGACTGACCGAGTGCTGAGGTCACCCATTGCGATTGCCTTAATGCAGAAAAAATAGCCTATTTGAGCAGGAATGTGGAGCCAAATATAGAAACTTTGCAGGTAGCAACAGCTGATTAACCCATCAGGAGCTGCGCTGGTCTGTCCCCACTCGTGCTAAGCACTAGATAAAGTAAAATTCCCTGAGAGAGGGTTGCCTAATTGGTCTGTTGTTGGGACTCATATCTGGATTTACAAGTAGTAAGTAAGTAAGTAAGCTTTATTTATATACCGCCTTTCACAGACCAGAGTCACAAAGACAATATTGCAATATAAACACCAGGATTGAAGAGAGTACTAAACCATGGATATTGCAGGCCGCCGAACACAGCAGTGATGGTTTATGTCAGTTACTATATTGTGTTCTATGTCTGTCTTATGTGTATTTTCAATGTAGCAGCCTGTGAGTCCAGGACGAATTTCCTTCAGGGACATAATACATGCATCTTGAATCTTGAGTTATAGGAGTTTACTTTCAATGTACAGTAAGTCAATAGGAGACAGAGCAAAACTTAATTCACAAGCACTTCCCTATTGGGCTTCATGAAGCTTGGAAGTTAGCAATGTCCTTCTATATACAGTTTATGGGATTGATTTACTCCTGGCAAGTGATTCAAGTCCAAATGAGAAACTGTGAATATGTTAAGATAATTCCTTTTATTTCCATTTACCAACAACATCATTATTTATTGGCGCTGGAGAAGGCCTTCCACTTTAATTTCTAGTACCAATACCAGTCACCACAGAAGTCTGCATTCTATCAAATAGTGCCTCTTATATCGCACAGCGGGGTAAGATGAATCAGAGACATGAATATCCAGCACGGCAGTTCCAGTATAGTGGAAGAGCTCCATATACACCCTGCTTTTCTGTATCATCATGATTAAAAGTGTTCGCCAGGTGGACGTCTGTTAATTGCTACCTTTGTCTCAACACTGCTGTGGCAGCTTGACAGGATAATCACAGCCAATCAAAGACATCATTGTTTGATGAAAATTCTTTGATATATTTGACAGAAAAATTGTGGAAGAGAAACTGGTTACTGCATTACTCCACACACGCGCTGTTGAATTGTGCTTCATGACAAAAGTATGCTAATATTTGACGGCCAAAGAAATTTATGTCACGGAGAAGGAGTAAAAAGGGATCATTTGCATACAGAGGAAACGCAGGCTTCCGGATTAAGCCGCAGAAATAGGAAATGGGTTTAGCAGTGTACATTAGTAAATTGAAGCTATAGAAATCCACAAACCCAGGCTTCTTACATTGATATGCCGGTCAATGGCTGTGATCGCACGCCTCTGGCTCTCCTTCCCACGCCTTTGCTGCTGATAAAGGAGACACCGCATATCATTAGACCCGCCTCTGATCATGTACTAACCTTTTAAGATAACCCAATGATTCCATGTAAAGCTGTGATCAACAAATGTACAATGAAAGAGTAACTATAATTAGATGAATGTATACAAGTACACAAGTACCACAGATTAATTTCCAAAGAGAAGGAAAAGAGGGAATTTGTAGTTGCCATACCAATATCCATGGGTTTAAAAGATTTGAAAAAACATTGGACTCCCGGGAGCCAACTCCGGATAGATGAACGTATGCTGTGAACTTGTGCTGTATTGTTGCCATGGATATGTGAAAATACTTTTCACATTTTCTTGAATCTATCAAGAAGGATGAGATAAGGCTTGTCTTCTTTTATAGCTAACTCTTTACTTGCCCAGGCTTCCTCCACGACCTTAACTATAACCTGTTTCTTAATCTTAATTATGTCCTTGTTCTTGCACTGCATCACTTTGAATGACCAATCACAGCACAGCGTCCCTGGAGCACATTATCTGTCACCAACCATGAAGGGGAAAAAAGAAGCCAGGAAAAACAAGATGAAATCACTGAATTTTAAAACGAATGAAGGCTTTAAAATGGCACCAATAACCAGAATTCTTTTTTCATGCATGTACAGTTATTAATGATGATGCATCGGTTTAATATAGTGCTTTTTGGAAACTCAAAGATGCTTCACATGTCATTTTTATTTCACTCCTGTAGCCACAGCTGCCCTGGGGCACAGTGACAGAGGTGAGCAACCAGTATGTGCCATCGGCCCCTCCGACTACCACCAACCATTCACTCACACACCAGACTCATTCTAAGGAATGCGGGTGAAGTGTCTTGCCTAAGTTGTTGTTGACACAACAACAGTTTGGCACTTTACAGCCGCAGCCGCCCCACTGTGGCATGTAAATAATATGTGTTAAATTCTAATGTATCTGTTCAACCCTGATACTGACACCCTGACACTTTACAACAATCATATGTCCAAACCTTTTTAGTAAGAGGGCTGTTTTAGATAACTACAATTGTCCAGGGGCCAACAATCCGGATTGTAAAACTTTTTGACTGGTTGAGTATTAAAATTCAACACAGTTTTTTGATTTTCAAAGATGTAGGAGCACTAATAACACAAATTATTTGTTTAAAAAAAAAAAAGTTTTTAAATAATAGGCTACCAAATGGTTGAGATGCAGTTTGATGGTAAAAGTTCAAGTATATATTGTGCCTCAAAAATTGATCTACCAAATGATTGAGGAAACCATTAAAGGGTTAAGTTGGCTGAAGGACTACTATGTTTACTTTTTCACCAGCTACATTAAGACACAGATTTGTGAACCATGATCACAAATCAATTTCAGTTTAGTCAAACAAAGTCAACGGCTGGATTAGGTCCAGGTTTTTACATCCTACAGGTGTAGGATGAGCATCTGAATTTGGATGAACTACTGTTTATTATTAAATTTTATTTTTGAATAGCCCTAAAACACAGCAGGAGATTTCTTTGAGGACTTTATAACGTTGTTGATTTCTCACCAACAGATCAGAAAATCAGACACAGGAAATGCATAATTAACAAACACAGTGTTATGACCACTGGCCAGATTGAGATAAATTATTATCAATGGCTATTTTGGATCAGCAAGGCAGAGGGCAACATACAACGGACAAAAGTGATCTGACCAGAAAAGATGAATGGAGTTTGATTACATATCGCAGACCAACATCTCTGGCCAAGTAAAGGTGAATGCAATCTTTAGGAATGTTCTACATCCACTTAAACGTAATTTTAATCAGAAATTGGCAAATACATCCTTATTTATTTACAATGCTCCAACAATTGTGACGTGGTGTTGATCTTGCCGCCATGACAGCCCCAGACAAAATCTATTAGTTTATAATCAGTGTGAAATAGAATGCTGCACGATCACAAATTGTGCCTCGTCGGTAACAGAGCAAATGGGACACGCACTTAGTTATCTATCTATCATTCAAATGCTGTTCTCGAAAACTGTCAACCAGTCATTACTATGAAAAACACTGACAATATTTAAATAATATTAAATCTGTCACCTTCTGTCAATAGCTGATGTGTCGTGTAAATAAGCAACCACGGTTCACAGTCGGCTCCCAACTGAAATAAATGGAGTGCCAGGAATGACAGATGGAGGTGACGCATAGCACATGATTTTGAATCCCATGTGACGCCAAAAGATATTCTAGACCATTTTGGTGTCTTAAACAGAGGGAGACAGTAGGCAGACAGGAAACAGAGAACAGAAGAGAAGAAGGAAGTGACAAGGTGCAAACGGGTTGATCTCAGCTTGAAATTCAGACAGCTGCACAAAACCGGCTTGAAATGAGTTGTGCCTATTCAATGCTGCTTGAGACGCTGTTTTACAATAACAATACAATACAATTTATTCTTGTATAGCCCTATATCACAACAGAAGTCATCTCAGAGGACTTAACTTTGGGTTTCAAACCTCATCCGTGAGTATAGTTAATCATTCCCAAATCTCCCCCTCCGCTCACAACTGTTGATAATAATAACAGAAATCTTTCAAACATCTTTCTTAATTGATTTCAAGTGAGATTTGTCTGCTTCGGAAAGCTCATCTTGTCTTTTGAAGTGAGTTTTTTTCTTTTAAATCAGACAAAAGAAGGATAACAATAGGATTACCTTGACGTTTTTAAGATATATTCTGTCATCCACACATTGTCAGTCAGTTAAAGGACACTTATAGAAGTCACAACATTGTTCCAGATCATAAACAGACCTGGAACTGTTTAAAGCTCCATCCATACTGATATCAGGAACTTGTGGCTAGAACTATCTATGTGTCTGTCTCAATCCTGTAATAGTATGATGTTATTGTACCACTATGACATCTCAAACAAACAAAAGTATTGCCTCTAAATTAGTTCTGTGAAGTTAAATTACATTCTTCACAATCACATTGGCTGTGTTTGCAGCTGGTAATTTTCAATTATGGAGAGGGAAAAAAACAAAAAAACAATTCACCTACGCTTCCGGTGGTAGCGTATTGCAGCATTGCAGCTGTATTGCAGCACCTGGTTAAAAACAAGTAAGACAAGTAATGAAAACACAAGGTTCAGACATTCATTAAAAAAACTCAAACACGAATGCCCCAAAAAGGTAACTGCAATTTAATTCAGTGAGATAAGCAGCGTGGAGAAGCGTTGATCGCAGTTCCACCAGCAACATCTTAATATCTCTATTTCTTTGATTACACAAACCAGGTCACCATGATGCTATTTCTGGGAGTAGTTTCATCAACTGCCATTTTCTTACCGCATTCAGCAAAACATACATAAATGAAGATGCTAAAGGATTATCATCAGCAGTGAATTGTGTCCATTGTGGGGAGAGATTTTGAGAGGTGAGAGTTAAAATCCCCTGCATGTCTAATCGTGATCCTCAGAGACAGTTGAGCCTCATTAAACAAGCTCTTTGTGCCGTCATTAATAATGCAGACGAGATGCCAGTGCGTGATGTGTTCAAAGACCCGCAATCTGGTTAATGCACTGTTAATCACGCAGGTTAAGACAACAGCCTTGGGGCCAGCTTGACCCAGCCATCAGCACTAAAACACACAGGGGCTACAGCCACAGTGGACATCTCTGAGCAAACCAAATACAGTAGAAAAACCCTGACAGAAGTTCACCAGCTCAGCAGTCAATAATTGTCAAACCAAAACACTGTAAACAAATGTATCAATCCATATTATAATTATGCCCACCTGCCAGTTGAGCTAATGTTGAAGTTAGTTCTAAACTTAATCCTTCATTTCCAATCCTTTGTCCCCGTTCTAATCCTTATCACTGTATGAGTTGGTTCTGCTCCTATTAATCCTTAGGTTTAATACTGGAAATGATTCGCACATAGTCAGCCACTGTTTAAGCTTCCCTGTACACATGAAAGGAATGTTAAATAAATAATTGCAACAATTGTTTGAGCTAAACAACAAAACTAAGCTGCTCCTGTTGCAAAAAACAAAGCATGTTATTTGTATTAAATGTGTCTTGTTTGATCCCCACGTGAGGGACAGAGTAAATGTATAAATGAAGGCCTTTAAAATATGATTTTCACAGCTAGTGTCACCACAGCTGTGTTTGTATTTTGTCAATAATATACAGAAACTTGTGTGAATGTAGAAAAACACACAACCAGCGATGTCTTTGTTTGACTTATCTTCATGCAGGCAGACTGATAATTTGAGGGCTGTTACTGCCTCTTTCTCCACCTGCATGGAGACAGAAATCAATGTTCTGTGCCTCTCATCTGCTCTGCTGACTAGTGTAGAGTCTATGAGGCAACAGCCGCTGACATTTCCCTCACTACTTGAACCTAGAGGGGACACCATAACGGACTCAAGCCCTCCAGGGCCTGATAAACCTGGGCTAAAGCATGATTGTGTGATTAATGGTATGTCTAGTGCTCTGACCCCTGTCCTTTTGTGTGAAGCCTGCTGTCAGGCCCAGGGAGTTCTGCCGAGCTGACAGAGAAGACCTGTACAATTATGCCCTGGCAAAGCAAAGCAGGCCCCTGGCAAACATAGAGCCAGGCTGACAGCACCTTTATTAGCAGCAAAACATGCCGCATATACACTTCAGTGTATTAGCAAGAACCTCAGTGCAGCAATGTGCGGCGCGTGGGGGTTGCGTGCAAAGATTTTCTGCACTTACATGCATTTTGTATGCAGCTACGCTTATTTTGAGCAACTCTCCAGAGCTATACTTTGTATTAAGTACATAATGCATTCAGAGTTTGTGTGCATCCTGATGCAGGTGTGTACCTACAGAGAATATCCCCAGCACAGAGTAGCACTACAGAGACCCATGTATTATGCAATAGAGTGTTACCTTGTGAAAAGTATAATTTATTAAAAAATCTACAAGTGCTGGGTGAATATTGCATAGCAAAATATATTATTGGGAGGACTGTAGAACACAGTTTCCTGTATGTATGTACCTGACATACTGTGAGTTGTACATTATAAGTACACAAGAGGTAAAGCTAACGTGTAGTACGTCCATTTCACAGGCTCTGCCTGGAGAGCAACAGATACAACATGTGCCAGTGCAGTGCTGTATTTTATTGTGTGGAAGGGTGGGAGCGCACACAACTGCATTGGAGGAAGGCGAGATTATACTCTGAGACCTATACACAAAAATAGAGGCGCAGGAGGAGAGCTTTTTTCAGAAGAACGACTTGTCTCGATGGTACACCGTGATGCTTGCTAGACAGGATGACTGTTCCAAGTGATGTGATAGTTTCAGACAGAATAACAGTATCAAAACGTATGTGGTTTGTAAAGAGTTTTTGAGTGGCCAAAAAGAACTATAGAAGTTTCATGCAATAATATTATTATTATATCAAAAGTGCACAATTCAGTAATATAACATTAAACATAAACTTTTGCCATTGTTGCTTCATGATTTTGATTGATGTATTTGTTGTTGTTTTTTCAAGAGGGAGAGAGAGCTATCCTAACTTATAGGTACTGATGGGTAGAGGACCATACACCAGAATACTTAGGACAGATTTTCTTTTCTTTTTTTACATAGAGCCAAAATCTCCACATTTCAAATACAATCTGTGCTAGTCTATGGGTTTGGCAGAAAGCTATGATTAAATTTAGTGCACAAAACAAGGATTTGTCATTTTCTGTTGCCAGTTGTACACAATATCTTGGACCCATCTCTGCTGCTTACAAATGATGTTTCCTTCCAACAAACCAGGTCATGCTTCTTGACTGGAGGTGCCTTTCCAGGTGGGTGGAGAGACCTTTCCTCAAGTGGAGGATTTCAAGGACCTCAGGGTCTTGTTCACTGTGAGGGAAGGATGAAGTGTGTGAGTGACTGACAGACTGGTCCAGTGTCAGCAGTGATGCCTACTCTCACCTAGGTCATAAGCTTTGGGTCATGACTGAAAGGATGAGATAGAGGATCAATATAAATATTTGATAATTGCTGCCTCCAACGAATGGCAGGATGCCCAAAGAACAGCCACTGCCCCTCCTCTTTGAAAGAAAACAACTGAGGATTAAAGATTCTTCCTGCGTGTTCAAGGTTTGTCCCATCAGGAAGAAGTCGTGAACATGCTGGAACGACTATGTCTCTCATTTGGCCTTTCTTCTTTGAGAAGGGACAGCACAGGATTTCCCTTGATGAGCTGGAGGAAGTGCATTGGCAGTGAGAAATCAAGGAGTTCTGGAAAAGGAAAAAGCCAAAGAAAATAAATAGATTTTGATGGATGGCTTGAATAGAACAACACAAAACATTTTCTTCAAAAATATGCACCATAGATAATGAAAATGCCCCCTGTACGTCTCAGTCTGAGGATGTACCAGGTGCAATTCATTTTATATAACTTTTTCTTCCCCTTGTTTTTCTCAAATCCCAGTTGATCAATCAGACACCCACTTCCACTGCAGAGTATCTTGTTAATGACCGACTTTTTCACCGGCCTCCCCTGTTTTTTCTCAGAGAGGAGCGTGAATGCTTAATCTTCTGGGAAACTGTCAGAACATGATGAATGCTAGCTGGAGACTGGCTCTTAAAAGCGGCATTCATTATTAGGCACAATTACACCAACAAAAAAATTAATTCAGCAAAGTAGGATGACTTCAGGTAAGCTTGAGGCTGAGTTGTGTGCCACCAATTAATCAGGCGACTAGTAGTCACCGCACTATGGTAAATAAAGTATGTAAGTACACATACACCTTGTTTTATGTTAAGTGCTGCCCTCTCAAGTTCCATCTCATGCAACTCATTTTATGACTAAGCAAAATTATTTGAAACTCAGAAACTTAGACTACCGTTGAATTATTTCTGTAATTCAACTTAAAATATATTATATAGACTTGCATTACTTGCAACGTGATCTTGTGGAATTTCTGTACAGGCTGAGAGCAAAAACAATTAAATCATCCAAGAGCTTAATACAGTCAAAGTGTAAGTTTATTCATTAGTAACTGTGCAGATATACAACGAAAAGGCACCACAGCGCTCTGAAACTGTCTGCCCTGAATAAGGAAACTACTAGATATTAAATAGACCAGAGTAAACAAACATATCTACTCTAGACATTAAACGAATTAAGTCAGTATTGATATTTGCCGCTCAAGGCTTTTCTCCTTCCACTTTCTTACTGTACACTAATACAACTCTGATACATGTAATTATCTGTACTGGCTGGGAGCATGTAGTTCTTTGACACAGATATTGCCAAAAACATGTTAAAACATGTTTCCCATCTATCAGCTGACCTTACTGCCAACAGAACAACAGATAATATGTACTGTATTTGAAACAAAAGTTGAGGATTAGTTAATAACTTACTCTTATAAGTATTTAATGTTAATTTAGATTTCTATACAGGTCAGATTTCTATACCAGTGACATATGCCAAGCCTTTCTCATAATTCTGATGATTATGGCTTACAGTCCATTTTCAAAATATGACGGCTTATGACAAGAGGTACAGTAGTGTTTCTCCGCTGATACGCGCTGAAGCATCTTTTGCTGTGCACAGACAAAGATGCAAAAACCGCAGATGATTCTAGGAGTGAGGATTAGAATTTGAATACAGACTCCTCCAAAGCAGAGACAGGAACAGAGGTGTAACAGTAGATGACACATTGAAAGTCTACCACGCACAGACACACACACTGTACTAAGGACTTTGTATGAACTGGACATTTACTGTATGACATTTACTGTAAATCTCGGGAAAATGGGACAAGGAACAAATTATTGGATTTTGGAGGTAATCCGGATCACAGTCAGGATACAGGCTTGTTTTTAAGGAATGGGGAACTGAGCCTTTTGGCATACTGAAGGTCTAAGTACTTTTCTCCTAGTCTCTTTGTAAACAAATTCAGATCCTTTAATGTGCAAACTGTCTCAATCTATCACAGAAGATAGAACATATAAAAGCGATTAATTTTCTACAGTCACTGTGGACACTTGCAGAGAGGAGATCACTGTTGCTTAGAATGATCCCAGATCCCCCAGGGTCAAGCACTGGTGGTGGCTAGAAGCATGGTGTGAATGGGGCGCGGCCGGGGCAGGAGCCAGAGCAGGAGTTTGAGGAGGCGCTGGGGAGGCGGTGGGTTGCAAGAGCTTCAAAGCACTGGTTTGTAGGAAGTGGCTGCTTTAAAGCTGCCCGCTTTGCAGACAGTAGATTGGCAGGGGGGCTGGCTGGGCTGTGTGATTGGCTGAGGCTCGAGGCTGGCAGAGCTGTGTGATTGGCAGCTGCTCGAGAGGCAGGCAGAGCTGTGTAATTAGCTGGGGCTGGCGAGGCTGGCCCTGGATGTGCGGCGTGAGGTCTTCTCAGTCTGAATTTCCACTTCAGCTTTATAACTACAATTCATATTCTGTTAATGCAAAATATTCTGTGACTGTACGATAAGTCACTTTAAGTCACTTGCGCTAAGACTGCTAAAAAAAGTTAAAAAAAAAAAAAAAAAAAAAACCTACACTACTATTGCCACTGAATCTTAACTGTCACTTTTATTGTACATAATATATCCTGCATTCATGTTGCAACATGTTTGCACACTTCTTTCTTTGCACATTTTTTTTTCTCTGATTCTATCCATGCCAGATGTGCATGTCAATTTCTCCTGTGTGAGATCAATAAAGTCTATCTTATCTTATTCATAAGTTAAGTCATAGAATAATATAACAAAGTTTGCAATAAACAATGCATAATGCTCTTATTTTGTTCAGTGTTTTAAAGTCATACATCATTCATAAATTTTATACTAGTTCATAAAGGCAAAAGTTGGGATATTTCTTTTTTCTTCTATTAAGTGAAAATAGACATACATTGATACATTGAACATTGATTTAGACATACCAGGGTTACAGTATTTATAGCTGGCCTTGGGTTGATTCATAGCTCTGATGATTCGCTCAACGTCCTCTCGGCTCGCTCTTCTTTTTAACAGTATAATGTTCTTCTACAATTACTTGCATAATAAGTTACTTGACGAATGGTGTTGTGACTTTGTGTTAAACATTGGCTTAATGTTCCAACCTGAAATCAATGTCCCCATTGCTGTCAGCCTCTTTGATCCTAGAGCAAACCAGACGAATGAGCAGAACAATTAGCAGGTCCCACGCTCTCTACCTAAAGCTCCGCCTATAGCACTGAGCGGGCTTGCTGCATGTTAAGACATTCTCACACTATATAGGACGGAGGCGAGATGAAGAGAACTAAAGAAGCTGTGATGGAGAGCGAAGGCTGAATAATTAATGTCTTGTATTCAATAGTAAAAAGCCCAGCCTGCCTTTATGTATGAGTATAGCAGGGAGGTGATCGGAGCACAAAGACCTTGAGTTTAGGGTAGACTCCTTTATTCCTGATGGGAAAGATGTGTGCGTGGCAAAGACCTTGAAGTTCAGATGAGACTGGATTGAGTAAGTCGAGCCTCAAATCAAACATTTCCTGTAAGTGGCCACAAAGGAGACACAAGGCCAAGAAGGCAGTGGCTACAGTTGCAGTGTATTGACAAGGGAGACAAGATGCACGTCCCGCTGTAGTGCAGTCAACATGTGATCAATGAGTCAACTAGTAACCCCAGGCCTCTCTGTGTTACTACCACGGCTTTGACATCACAGGGACGACATCCCATCCGGCATGGATGTACTCAAATATGCATGTCATTAAATAAAAGGAGCCATCAACTTTGACTGCAAGAATTCCATCATTATACAATCAATCAATCAAATTAATGTTTCATTTATCAGTAGTATGCCGTATAAACCAAAGTGCTTGGGGACACTGCATAATACTGATGCATGTTGACCTACTCCAAATTGAAATGCTTACCATAATTACAGAGAGGAAGAGGAAGCAAAAAGAAACCTATATATTTAAGACTTGGCTGTTTCAAATCTCTAAAAAGTTGCATTTCTGCTTATTTGGACCCACAATTGGTCCACTTAAATTGATGTATGGTTCACTTGGGACTGAAGCGTGTCTACTACTTTAATTCTTGGCTTAAATATGGATCAGAAGCCCTGCTGTTAACTTTACATTGCAAAACCATTAACATATTAACACACATTTTAGCTTATGTCGTTACTGACTACTACACCATGTCGTAGGTTAGTGATCCTATATTTCTTAAAATTACCCCCTGGGAAGTACCCATACATCTGACATCCCCATGTCCTGTTATAATGGCTGGTGAATCAAAAAAATTGAAAGTAGAACAAGGTTTGAATGACAACAAATATGCAAAAACAAACATTGGACAGGGCTGGAGGCCGAGGCTAATGCAACAACTGGCTGTAGTCTGAACCAAAGTATGAACCAAAAAAGTAATCACTGAGGATAAATTGACGATCTGGCACAAGAAGAAGGGTGAACTGGGTTTTTAAACTGCAAGGTTGGTGTGCAGATGTGTAGAGGGTAGAATCAGCGACAGGACCAGGACTCCAGACACTCTGCCCAGCTCTAGGGAGACACCGGTGGGAGGGGGGAGAACTCACAAGCAATCGTAATTCTGTCCCTATATCTTTAGTCTGTATAGTAACACATATCTAGAGACTAAAATTAGAACACTGAAATAGAAACAAAAAGACGGCATCATTAACAAATGCATAATTATTCCATTTCTAGCTCACTAAACTTCATTATTCCTCTACAGGGTGTTAGAAAAAGTTCGAAACACCAGGATATATGCCATTAACATTGGCTGAAAAGAGAGACATTTATTTGAGGTCTGAACAGGATTAATGGAGAAGCAGGCTGGTCATCATCACGTCTCATTTAGCTATTACGACTCTCATTATCACAGTGGCTTGCTCTCATTGATTCAGCGCTCCCTCAAAGAAAGTCTAACAAAGTCGTACATCAGGGGAATGCCAGCACTGCCCGGAGCTGGACGGGTCAGTGGCGCTGGATTGCAGTGCGATTACTGCAGACAGAATTGTGCAACAGCTGTCAGGATTGTATACATATACCATTTGCGACACTTTTCCCTGAGTCAGCAAGAACGGACTAAGAATGCCAGCCTATTTCAGAACAGGTACTCCCACAGTGCCAGCCATTTCTGATGATTTTTACTGATTTTTCAAGACCCACAGAATATTGTGTACTATGACTATCTGAAATCCGACACCAGATTCTAAAAGAATGGACTGTCTACTTTCCTCAGCAAAAAGAATTTTGTTTATAGCTTTTTTCGTTCCCCTGTAATCCTCCGTCGAGTAGAGGGAAGTTTTACTGAAATCACCAGAAATCACCAGAAAGTTGAGAAAAAAGAGGCACAACATGTGCACCTACATGTTTTCAAACCATTCAGAGAGAAATGCTGCCACCTGCTGGCTCGATAAAATATGGTCTCAAGTCATCCCCATACATATTAGATACAATAGACATCTGGGAACGTGAAAATAGCGAAAAAGGCAATTGACGGATTAATGCGTCAATGGCACACGGCGTTACTATTTGCTTTGACGTATTTGTGCGTCAATGGGACACAATGAGTTAATCACTGTCATGGCATTTAAAGAATTACAGCTCAGCACAAGTAAAGTACTCTGTGATTAAGATTGGGTCGCCTGGCAACAAAGAAAAACAGCAACAAAAAAGTCATACGTTGTGCGCTTTGAATCAGTTTTAACACACTAGACATGGAGGTGAATTGGGAGGTTAGGGGATGGTCACAAATAAAACTTTTTTTTGACCATAGCCCCGGTTGGTCCGATATCAGAGCTGCCCTGAGTGAATCCAACCAGATCATTGCATTATCTGTCTCATTTACTATTGCATTTGAGACATATTATTTAGTCAGACACTCTAATATCGGCCGTACTAATTGTGAGATATTTTTGCTGGTTTTGAGAATTACTCCAGCCATTCGCTACATTTTGTAAGTTAGTATTTATTTTAAACTTTTTAAACTATTTTTCATAAAGCAAAACATTAAACAAGTACAAAAGTTCATTTGTAAAAGTAAAGTTTCAAAAGAGGTTGGGCAAATAGCAAATGCTTTTTAGGTTCCAACCCCTCTTGCTTACACAATACAAACACACTCACACACACAGTAATGATATGACTTATACTAGCAATTACCTACCAGTCAATATTTAATATTATTATAATATTTTCAATATATTTTTGTAAGAACTTATCTCAAAAATGCATCCCTCTGTAGGGTCATCCAGCTCCCATGGGTTCCCAAACTTCTCAGGACAGGACTCAAGAAAATGGCATAAAACAGACTTGTTTAATGTAGGTATACAATTCAATATAATAATATCTTGTATATATAAAAAACATTCTGAATTCACTTTAATGTTGTTCATGTCAGTTAAGTTTTTGTGCTATTTCATGTTTGTTTGTGTCATAAAGTGGTAGAAATAAAAAAAAACAATTATTCTGGAAATAATCTTGTGACCCACAGTTGGTGTCCCACGGCCCGCACTTTGGGAACCACTGCTATACACAAATGGTTCTCATGTGTTTTTTATTGCATTCTGTGCTCTAATTGTTTGATTCCGTTCCCTGCTGTTGAGATTTAGAGCTGGGCAATGAGATAGAAGTTTGTATAGCTCAGACTTAGCATTAGGCCTATACCTGTACCGTATATGCAATGCTTGATCACTTATTATAGCTTCCAATAGAGACCGAAGATGGTGCCATTACCACAAATTGGCATGGTTTTAAAACTCCTCATTGCATTTGACGTTTTGGCCTCTTGCAGTACCTTATTGAGAACAAATCTATTCAGCATTCCACATTTATTCAGCAACAGCGAGCATCATGTACTGTTTTGCCTGCAGCACTGCACTCTCACCTCTCTGTGGATTTCCAAGATATTTTCTGCCAAGATTCACACACAGAAGAACTTGCAATATGACAAAGCTAGTGTCAAATTTTAATAAGAACACGCTGGCAGCCCAATTAGTGCCCATGCGCGGCTTACAACCTAATACCCTTTGATTTACTGTTTGTATTCTTCATTTAACTCTACGTCCTCCGCTTTGGGTGCTGTTCTGCGGTTGCCCAACATGTACATTTGACAGGCAGAAAATGGCAGAAGAAAAAGAAAGCCTTTATAACATCTTTAGTCTTGGGATTAAATCCATGTCATCACACCAAAGGCTGACTGGATACCCTTTGAAGCTGTATAGATTCCCCTAAGCAGAGATGAATGGTAAAATAGAGAGGAGATTTGAGTGTTGGCACAAACCACTGAGGAGTCTGGGCCATGCACTACTTGAGTTATTTGTTATTAATTTATTTTTTACGATTATAGTAAAAAGGAAAGATGCAATATTTGGGTAGTGCTTCTGATGGTGAGATAATCCTTGATACAGAGCTCTGTGGTCTATTTATAGAGATTCAATATCATCAGCCATGTTGTACTGATGAAGGCGAATGCTGATGTCATTGATTATTTACTTTAGTTCAAACGTTCCATGTTGTCTAAATATTCTGCTCTTATGTTATTAAAATAACGAGCCATAGCTATATAAAACGAATAAGAAAGGCGTGTCAGTATTAAAATCACATTTATCAAAGTTAATGTGGAGTTTTTTCCTTCCAAATGTAGTGACCTATTGCACTGGTCTAAAAGCAGATATATTAAAGTCTTTGTGGCTGAAACATCTCATGAATAAATAATCTACTTCCGCAACTTGTGAGTGTAATGCGTTCTTTAAAGTTTTAGTGTGACATCTAGACTATCTGTGGTTATAGTTGACCTTGTTGAAAAAACAACAGGTATTATTTATTTTATTTATTTAGGCTTTATTAAGGACTCACATGTAAGCACAGGATCCATAGCTAAGAATAATGAAAGAAAAGTTTAAAAAGAACAGTGTTAAAAACACACATATATTCACATATTTACAGCAAGTCACACATACAGAGAAGCACGCCAGTGACTCCAAAGCATAGAAGTGAACCTGACTGAGCTAAAGTAAGGACAAACCAGAGACTGTACATTAGGTACCCTCACCACTCTACACATAAACCGATAGTAGCAGTGACGTAGGGCAGCAGAAAAGGAGCGCACCCCTGCACTCAGCACTACTGTGTCTGGGGATCTTCAGCATCATCCTCATCGAGTCATTATAGGCAACTGGTTACCTCTGCAGACTGGCCTGCCTATAGCTCCTCCACAGTTGGGCGAGCACAAAAAGATTGGCTAAAGGAGGTTTAAACATTCACAGAGCACATGTTAAACTTCCTAACCAGCATGTTGGATTGGCCATACAGTGGCATCACACTACCGTGCCGGACTCCATTGCTGACCTTGAATTAGTCTGATACTGACCCACCCCACTTCACCTGCATACTTTGCTGTGAGTACCAAAATATGAGGACCCTAATAAGGTAGCCAGGAACACCTCTATTAGACAACTCTCTCATGGTTAATTCTATAGAATGCTTTGGATGCATCTAAGAAACAAGTACTCTGACTGACATTTGATATACACATAATTGGTTTTGTGTATAGCCTACAATTCTAATAAATAAATGCATGTCATGCCATACAAAACTTTCAAAGCACTTTCAAATCTTCTGAGGCATTCCCTGTGTTGCCCTACAGTACATTCTGTCTAGAACAGGCTGCTGTTGTGACTGGATTCAGGCTGAGTTTTTTAATGAGGTATGTTCATTATGATTCACTTTGTATGGAGCTGAAGTTGGATGAATGGCAAATGTTTACTCTCTAACCAAATACATAAGCGCAATATACAGAATTTTGTGCTCAGATCACAAATCAATTTAGCTATAGTGAAAGTCATGACTGGATTCATGAGGTTCTGAGCTTTATAACAAGTTTGACTACACTGAAGTTGGCTGGATGACGCTGTGAACTCTGTTAATTTGAAAATCACCAGCTGTAATCACAGCCAATTCTATTGTTTTGGGCAATACTTCTCTTAGGCAGAAAAAATTTGATGTCATAGAAGTACAGTGGCATGACTATTCATCTGAAACATTTGGATTTGATCAAGTTTCTGCATAAAATCAGCATCAAATGTGATCTGCTCTTTCTCAAAATTACCCAGATGAATAAACATTCTGCTTAAACTAAAATCTCCTAAAACATTTTGATAGGGGGAGTTTTAAGTATCTGAGCCATTGCATTTAATAGCTGGTATCCAGACAATTCCTGTAGATCAGTTTTAACTTTAAGTTAATAGTCTTTCAAAAGTTGCATCAGATGAGGGCTAGAAATTTGGGGTTGCTCATATACATATACTTTTGCGTTGCGTTGCGTTGCCTTGTGTAGGAAAGGCGCTCTATAAATAAACGTTGATTGATTGATATATTAATGAATCATCTGCATACGCCAACATTTTAATTAGACATTTGAGGTATTTCCTGTACTGTGTCTTTATCTGGTCACCAGATGCTTTGTGTTAACACTGTTCAATTATTGTGATCCACTCCAGTTGTCCCGTGCAGCTTTAGAAACACTAAGTAGCTAAATTGCTTTCTCCATAATTTAATTGTCACCATGAGGGACCATCAGCGGTGAGTGAATAGTACCATCGCTTCGGAAAATTGATGATGGACCATAGGGAAGTGGGCACAATTTTAATTTCTAGAATGAATGGTGGTGCAGAAATTGAGGGACATTAAAAATCAATAGAATCAGTAGCAACCATGATCTTGAGGGAAAGAGAATAGTGTAAAAGTAATAAATATACTTCTAAGAATCAATACAGCAAGGTTAGGGGGTAGAGATTAGAATACCGATGAGGGGAGCAGGGCTTAAAGCTGGGAGGACAAATGTAATGCACACAGTAGAGGCACAAGTTTGTGATTAAAGCCCAGCAGCGGTGACCTCATGACTCCAGCAGTAATTATTCAGACAGAGTTTAACAGTGGGCCACATACCGACAAGTACCAAAGAAAAGACTTTGGGAAAAGTTGAATCACATTTGGACTGTATATAGATAGACTGTATATTCCCTAAATAGAGATGAATGCTGAGTCAGAGGGTGGCACGGTGGCACAGTGGTTAGCGCTTGTGCTTCACGGCAAGAATATCCTGGGTTCAAATCCAACTCCAGGCCTTTCTGTGTTTGTAGTGAATAGATATTACTGGTACACCAACACTGCTAATACACACTACTCCACCTTAATCACAAGATGGATGCCAAAAACAGACCCCTGGTGTCTGGAAAAAAATAAAATATTTGGGGACAACAGAGGTCAAATCTATAGATTCAAACTAAAGTATAAAAATTAGGCTGAATTCAGGCTTCACACTGAAGTGAAAGTGAACTACAGGTGTGTGCATGTCACCTGAAATGGGTCTGTTACCTCCTATTCTGTACACACTAATCTTCAGAGTCTTCGATTTTGCAATATTTTCCTGAATTACAATTGTGCATTGAGGACCCTTTTCCACTTCAGAACGGGAAAGTGGGAGTTGAGACAGAACCAAAATGCGCTCACGTGACTTGGCTTACAACAATGTGTTAAGAATTGTGTTCTTTTACGAATCATTGTGAAACCAGTGTGTCTGTGAGGACAGAGTGCTTTCACGTCGCCTTATCAGGGTTTCCCTGATAGATAGGTGTGTCTATAAGCCAAAAGTGTGTGCTCTGCTTGCAGCGGTTTTATTTATTGTATTCGTTCCACTCCTAGTGAATGTATAGTACGTTCCTGTCACGTTGCGCTGCAAAGAGTCAACGGTTTTGGAGATCACAAGAGGGGGCTCTTGCCGTGCGAAATGTGGAGGAGGTAGCACTGTAGATATTCCTGCAAGTAATTAATGTTTATCATGGAATCAATTATTTTAAATGTGCACTTTATTGTCCCCATAGGGAAATTTGTCCTCTGCATTTGCCCCATCCTGATGCCACTAAGGCTTTCGTCAGGAGCAGTAGTTGCCGTAGTACAGCGCCCGGGGACCCACCCCTGTTGGTACTCGGCTTGGTCAGTACCGGAGCTGGAGGATTTGACCTAATGTGCATGTTTTTAGAGGTAGGGAAACCGAAGCACTTGGAGGGATAACATGCAAACTCCACTCAGAAAGGCCCTGTTATGACCTGGATACGAACCCAGGAACTTCTTGCTGAAAAGATAGATAGATAGATACTTTAATGATCCCCCGAAGGAGAAATTCAGGTGTCCATTAGCAGCAAAAATAAAAAATAAAATTGATCATTCTAAATAAAGATAACTATAGTAATAATCAGCCACAGCCCTTCAGGTCACAGCAGCAGAGGTGGAGTAGCCTCTGGGTGGAGCAGGACGGGTCACAGCAGCAGAGGTGGAGTAGCCTATGGGTGGAGCAGGGCAGGTCAAAAGGTGGAGTAGCCGCTTGGTTTGGACCATTTTCTCTGCTCTAGTCCAAAGTAAAATGCTAAATGCTTCATTAGCATTTTTCAAAAAGTTGCCATTCCTCCAGTGGATTTTCACCTGATCCGCTTGGTTTGGACCATGAATCCTCTCCGCTCCGGTCTGGACCAGTGCAAAACTTTGCACATTGTACTGAAGCAACATCTCAGGCAGAAAAAAAGCAAGACAAATAAACATTGTAAAGCACAAAACAACAACTGTTAATCAGAGCTACTAAGGACTTGCAGCCATTACCCAGCGCATCTTTAAAAAGAAAAAGAAAAAAAAAAGAAGAGATTTATTATTACTATTACTATTATTACTATGGCAACAAAATGTTTAGAGGGTTTTTTGGGGTAGATCAACTCCCTGGCCTAGATGCGTATGATATTGTGGACCCCAAAGCTGCTACATGAGCAACTTTTATTTCCCTCCCATGTGATGTGATATTTAGAGTGTGGGAGTGTGGTGTCTGAAGGCTTTGAAACACGTGTTTCACAGTGATATTGTATTTTGGCACTGAACCCCCCATCCCCAACACACAATCTGTAATAGTGAGATTAAACAACAGCTTTATATGTTGACAAAGTAACTGGGGGCCGCGAGGGGAGAGTAAGTGGGAACTTGTGACCAAACGTAGTTCCAAACGTAATCGTAGGAATCTTCACTGATGTGACTGTTGTGCTGTTATTCTCCTCTGTGTTGTAGTTACCAAGCACAGCCACCGGCAGCACTGGCGCACAGGCCTCGCCCCTCAGTTCAACGCATGTGCAGTGCGTGGCCAGTGCGTCTCACATCCATGTAATGTCTTACATTCTATGTATGGTTCACACAGGCTGGCCCAGACAGACAAAGGTTTTTATGGTTGTATGAGAGATGACAGAAACATGACTGCAGTGCCGGGTCAGGGCGGAAAACAAATTATTAGACAGATTTTGGTTCTTTGGAGGACCAGACAGTGCTTGCCATCCTAATCTGGTTTGTAGAAAAACATTGAATAACAACAAGGTCAGGACTTGCAGTATAAAATACCACATCATGTTGTATGTTATAACATAAAGTATGTTGTAACTGATTGTCCAAATAACAAAAAGTATGTTGTTTGGACATCATCCTGAGGATGAAAAAGTGCAGGTCACTAACTGTACGTTCACTAACATCCAATGTGACCTGGAGGTATCTGCCCTGCAACTGAGGAAGTCAAGGAAGCTTTGAATTAGAAGCAATCAATATGAAATTGCTACAATCAGTGTTTACCTTTCCTATACTACCTTTCCTACAGGAAACTAACTTGATTGGAATCACTTGAGGCTTCATGTGCGATTTAGAGCCATGTACCAGACCCAGCTTGTGCACCGCCCTGAGCTTTCTCTACAATTTGTGACAGCAGTAAGGATCAGACAGTTGCAACGTGATTACCCAAAGCAGTCATGTAGGGAAGAGACCCAGGCAGGTGTTGAGAATGGAAATCAAAGCATTGCTACAGATCCCAGGCCCTTTCTATTGAACAATGTGTGCCATTCGCCAAACTTTGGGAGTGAATGGCGGGGCCTGGGAATAAAGTGGAGATAAAAAGCGATGTGCAGCAGCATGTGGCCCAGACAGGCGGTGTAAACAGTTTGACTCACCCACAGCTAGATCTGGCTCTTTATGCTGCTTTACTCATAAATCAGGAACAATTTTATTCTGAGTTTTCTGGTATTGAGTATTACCAAGAATATACTCAATGCTAAATCGGTCATATTACTTGCATAGTTTCCCTTTTATTTTCTAATGGCAAAAAAAATGGCTAATCACGGCACCAGCTTGCCCACAGACACACACAGATGAGTGAGGTAAATTGAATATATCTAAAAGGAATATGAAATGTTAAAACTGCAACAAGGATGCAGAAAGTGATATGTATGAAAAAACCAGCACTTTTGAAGCATTTGAAACTGTGTATTTAGTAGGCTAGTATAATTCCATAATGAGTTTATGTGTATAGTACTTCATGTACTTCTTTTCTGATTGATTTCAGTTAAGATAAGATAAGATATTCTTCATTTATCTCACAAGGAGGAGAAATTTACATGTCACATTTGGCATGGATAGAAACACTCAGATTGTGCGAAAAAGGGAGGAAATGTGCAAAAAGAGAATGATTCATAATACACAATAATTGCTATTGGTATAAGAGGTTAATATGACAGTATGACTTTTTTTGTATGTTCCAAAAGCGAGTGAGACTGAAAATGATATTCTATACATTATCACAAGCAGCATATATTCCGCAAATATTTGTATATTATATATAATATATACTGTATTGTCCCACCAATTCCAACCTGTCCATTTTACCCATGGGATTGGCACAGCAATGAAATGTCTCTTATTTATAAAACTAAGTGAATATTAAATAGTATTCTACTTAGGGTTAGGGTTGTTTGCTTAGTACATAACAAAGT
Organism: Knipowitschia caucasica; assembly: GCA_964034765.1. Lineage (NCBI taxonomy): Eukaryota > Metazoa > Chordata > Actinopteri > Gobiiformes > Gobiidae > Knipowitschia > Knipowitschia caucasica. The sequence goes on from OZ035827.1 coordinate 30,376,598, forward strand.
ATGTAACTAAATAAATGCACAAAGTTAACTCTCCCTATTCACCAATTGTCCCATATCTGCCTACTGTATATAATAAGACTATTATATTTAACTATATCAGAACTAGACAGAGAAGTTCTAGCCTTTATATACCGTTATCTACCAAACTCACTGAAAATCCCATAATGTAGAAAATGCAAAGAACCGCAAACTGAAAGATGGTGTCTGGTGTTTGAAAAGGTCCACTTTGCCCATTCGAGCATGCATCAACAGTGAAACCCACTTTGACGTGTGGCGCCAACCAGTGGGATGCAGTATTCATGCCTTCTGTTCCTGTGAGCGCGCATAAAGCCAGCCTATACTTAGAAATGTGTGATGTGAAATATGTGAATCTTCTCAAATACATCTTTGCCCCCCATTGTCATCACCCAAGGAGGCGCACATAGAGTATTTTCTCTCTGTGACGGAGGCATCTAAGCCTCACTTTCAGAACTGCGCTTGGTGCTGTTAGGTGGCAATTACTTCTCTATTAGGGCAGCACACTCAAGGAAAGATTGAGGATTTTTGGATTCGGTGAACACTTTCTGTGGCCACAGTTATTGCCTTCAGTGTTTCATTTCAGATTGCCAGACACAACAATTGTTTCAGTCTAGTGATCAAGCTTCGGTGGATTTCCAAAGCTAACTTTACCTTGAAGCTTTCTTATTTTCTTCATTTTAGGGCTATAAATATCAACTTGATGTCAGGTTGATAGCTTACCCAAATAGAGTTTAAGAACAGAAACTGTTTCCAAAAGACTGACTTTCGTCAAAAGTAAGGTACAAGCTGGAATATCGAAACTTCAAACCACAAAATGAAAATGTAGTTCTACTGTTCTATAAAATAGTATTTGTTGGTTTCTTGAGATTGTTTTTTCCAGACATATATGTGGTTGGTGGTTTAAAAAGTAGGAACAAGTGAACCTAAAATACCTTATATAAAGAGTGAAACGATGGAAGGCTTGGACAAGGGTTAGGTAAAGGTTGCTTTTAAATATTTCATCCATTTGTGTTGTCCGGACTTGAAGTACGAATGTGAATACATCGGTCAAAAAAACAACAATAGAAAGGCCATACGCAGTATTGTGTGTAATACCATGTGAAATAACTATGAGCCCCATAACCCATCGAGCCATTACAAAATACATTTCTAAAGCTGCCTTATTACATGTAAGACTTTGAATACATAATTATAAATTGGCTTAGAACAAATTATACTTAGGAGAAAGTTAGTTATAGTTGTCAAAATGACCACAATTCGAGCGTTCTGCTCTCCCAAAATTTCATCCACTGAGCGGCGCTGTGATCAAAAAATGACACCGTTTGTTGCCCAGTTCACTTCCTGTTGATTTCATACAATGGCGAATATGGCTCCCGAAAACAACAAACGACTGACAGTGCCTGAATTGCGTGAAAGGTTGAAGCGAAAGGGTATTTGCAGTGTGGGAAAACGAAAGGAGGAATTGTTGTTGCTAGTTCAACGAGCGGATGGTGTTTATGAAGATTTAGAAGAAGATGACAGTGAGCAGAGTGAACGAAAACGGCTGTGTTTTCGGCCACTTGACCCACCGCACGCTTGACATCCACGGATATCGACTCAGTTTTTTATTGCTGTTAGATCGACAATTAGCGGCGGCACACTTGAAGCCCATGATAAAACCGGATTCAACAGAAAATGACGAAAACACTCAACCATTTAGAGAAAATGCGCCGGGCAGAGAGAACCGGAAGTTGCGAAGGCAAGTGTTACCCATAATGCAACGCAAAATTCAGTCGCTCCCCCGCCCATCGGATGGAATTTTGGGAGAGCAGAACGCCCGAATTGAAGGACATGTAATGACTGCACTGTAAAGATGGCGCCGTGGCAAGAGCTCTGGTGTGTGTCGTCTGGTGCACACTGGGGTAGTCTTGCACAGTTTTTCCTATGTGGTTTTACTGCAAATGGCAAATAAATGAATCTGAATCTGAATCTGCACTGCTCGAGAAAAGTAAAATTCCATTATCTACTTTTGAAATCCTAAGTATACTTCTAGGGTATTTGATTGGGGTATGTTTATCATTATTGGAAAATATGAAGACCATTTATAATGTCTGGACTCTTGATCCAACAATTACAAAACAGGCTCACCGCCATCGCAAAGAGTCTTCGCCAAGTATTTGTTTTGGCGGTTTATAAAGTAATGGGAATGTCAAACAAAGCTGTCACGTTCATGTCGGCTACAAAGAGAAGGGGTGTTTCTTTTTTGGATGATTGTATATGAGCTGGTCCACAGCCAGGTATTACAAAAAAGATTCCCATTCTTTAAGTTGGAAGCGACATGGGCGTAAATAGTTCCAACGGAAAAAAAACAACAACAAAAAAACAACTGTCTGCAGTTCTGATTATATTAAGAACTGTGTCTCTGTCACTTGAATGAGTCTATATATCATCCATTGTTATTATTTTTTGGTTGGATGACAAAAATAAATGCACTTTTGAACTGTTTTATCAATTAATTTGCACAGCTTATACAAAAATGCAACTCAAAATTGACGACATTTAAAAGCAATTGAAAACACACAAAAGGCCATTTAAAAACAACTGTTTAAATTGACCGATGAGTTCAGTGATGATCAGTTATAGGCGCGGCTAAAAACAATGGTAGACTTAAATATAGCCAGGCTAGCGGCCTGTCTCACTCCTTTATCAAGATTTCTTCCAGATTTAAGGTGTATAGGTCTGGAATAGGTCTCGTTTAGGTATATTTCATGACGCACAAAGACACTTCTTATGGCATTGTACATTCATACATTTTCTGATTCCAAACACACAACAGAATCAGACAATTTAATAATGTCATGTTGATTTAAAAAAAAAAAAAAATGGGTAGAAGCAATGCAAAAATAGAACTCCTATAGGGTCAAAACCACCACGTTGTCTCCAAATCCCCCCTTTGCGTCGTGAAATGGCTATAATATAAATATTTAGCCTCCGGTGTGCTGATACGTGTACATGTGATTAAAGCAATGGAAATAAAGAGGTCAAAAGAATAAAAGATTAAAGGTTTGTGAGAATGTGTGTTGAATAAGCAGTTGTGTTGATGATGCCTGGATCATATGTGACTCATTCACAGAACAGGATTTCACATTTGGTTCATGTGACTCAGAATGTGATGTGTTTTCAATGATTGGGCTGAAGCCGGACTTCGAGGTTGTTCTGCAAGGCGGTGCTCTCGATGTCTGACAAAACAAAAACAAATTAGTCACTTTACGCCGGAAAAGTGACTAATTTGGAAAATATCATAATACAGTGAAACTCTTTGTGTAGTTCTGGTATATAATGACATATTGCAACATTAGCAAAACTATAAACTATCCACATGGTCAACTCATGTCCAAGTGATATGATTGCGTTCCTTGCTGAAGGACAGAATCATGTGGTTGGTTTGTTTTTAAGAGAGAGTTCTGAAGAGTTTCATTTGAGAAAGAACTTGTGATTACATAGTATTTATAGGAGTATGTAAAATGTCCATCTCTGTGTGTCTTTTAAAAACATAATTTAAATTTGAATCGTATGTTGAAAGCCTTAATAAGTCTCTCCCGCCTCCGAGTGCATCACACATGATGACAAATACAGAGTTTGAGCTGTTACTGCAGATCTGTCAGCCCGTTGCCGTTGGCGACTCCACATATCTTCTTCTTTCTTGCCTTTATCATCTTGAAAGAATAGTCGCAGTCATCAGTTTGTCGCCAATAATTACGCCCTGGTTTCTCCCCTTTTGAGAAGCGCCAGTGTCAGGAGCAAGTGATAGCGATCTAAACATGCCCACACGCTTTCAAACGACAAATTACTTCAGGTTTTTAAATTGCCTGTTGAGTGTAAGAGAAAGGATGTGTTTGTTTCTAATCTAATACCTTCTACTCCTAACACGCCATACTTTCTGGACTATTAGGGGCAACATTATAAAAGAAAGTACATTTTGTCCACATATAGGCCGCACTTGAATATAAGCCGCAGATATGTAAGATGTGTACGTAGCAAGATGATTAAATGAAGAGGTGTTCAACAGCAGTCTGGAAATTACAGCTCACAATTTAGCATGTTGTGGTTTTCATTTGTTTTAATCTATTATCATATAATCAATATATGCTTTGTGGCCACTGGAATGCTTATCAATTCTTACTATTAACTGATAAAAGGAGATTAATATGGAAACCATGGCATGTTATACATCATTTTAAAGCTACTTAACCACCTACTACTTAATACTTATTTATTAACATTTACTAAGTACTATTACTAACAATTTTGCAATAGTTAGAAAATACACATTTGACTTGGTACTTCCAAGTCAAATGTGTATTTTCCAACAGTTTGGACCTTTTGGTCCAGTTTTGGAGCAGTCCAAACAAAACTGAACTAATCTTGTTCAGAAAAATCTACCGGAAAAGAATATCCAAATAATGTGAAATAAAACATTTTTTTTTAGACCAATTACCTCCATAACTCAAATAATTATATAACAAAACATGTACATTATCCACATATGCAAAAAGTGAGCTGTAAAAAACCCACAGATAAAACAACAAAAATCTTTACTGTAAATTTAGTAGTAAATCTGTCTTTACTACTAAATATTTGGTTTTCTTTGGATTTTTATTATAGTGTTAACTTTCAAATGAACTTGCATTTGAGCTTTGTATATCCTTCTGAAGTTCCAGAGCTTTTTTTTCCTCAAATACCACCTGCTCCTGGAGATGTTGCACTGCATGGCATTGAGGGGAAGAACAATAAAACAAAGCTGTATACAAAATTGCTGTATATTTTTGTATGGGTACATATACATATATCCATCTATATATATTTTATTTATTTTTTATTTATACTTTATTAAGGACTCACATGCAAGCACAGGATCCATAGCTAAGAATAATGAAAGAAAAGTTAAAAAAGTTAAAAAAAAAAAAAAAAAACAGAACAGAGTTAAAACACACATAGTAATCACATATTCACATATTTAGACCAAGTCACACATACAGAGAAGCACGCCAGTGACTCCAGAGCAAAGAAGTGAACCTGACTGAGCTAATGTAAGGACAAACCAGTGACTGTACAATAGCATTAGGCACCCTCACCACTCTACACATGAACCGATAGTAGCAGTGACGTAGGGCAGCAGGAAAGGAGCGCACCCTGCACTCAGCAAACATCTGACTCGCACTACTGTGTCTGGGGATCTTCAACAGCATCCTCATCGAGTCATTATAGGCAACAGTTAACTTCTGCAAACTGGCCTGCTTATAGCTCCGCCATAGTTGGGCTGTGTATAAGGGAGCACAAAAAGATTGGAACAGGGAGGTTTTAACATTCACAGAGCACATGTTAAACTTTCTGACCAGCATGTTGGATTGGCCATACAGTTTACATCTCTGTCTGTGTATATCCCGGTCGTCTGTGAGGTCACTGCATATGTAATGGCCAAGGTACTTTACCTCCTCACTGACATTTAGAGCATTACCACATAGGGAGAATGCAGGAAATACAGATTTTATGTCATTTTTTGTCCTCACAATCATGATGAAGCTTTTACTAGAGTTATATTTTATATCATTTTGAAGACCGTACTCAGAGCATATCTTGAGGAGCTGCTGAAGTCCTGCACTGTACGGACTGAGCACAACCAGGTCATCGGCATACATGAGGTGGTTAATCACTCTGCCTCCCACAACACACCCAGTATTACAGTGATTGAGCTGTACAGATAAATCGTCCATATAGATGTTAAACAACAGGGGGGACATCACACTACCCTGCCGGACTCCATTACGGACCTTGAATGAGTCTGACACTGACCCACCCCACTTCACCCGCATACTCTGCTGTGAGTACCAAAATATGAGGACCCTAATAAGGTAGCCAGGGACACCTCTATTAGATAACTTCCTGAAAAGCCTCTCATGATTAATCCTATCGAATGCTTTGGATGCATCTAAGAAACAGGTGAAAATTGTGGAACCTTGACTGTGGTACTTGTCCAGAATTTCCTTAAGGGCAAAAATACACAGATCAGTACCATGCTCTTGTTTGAATCCAAACTGGTTTGCAGCTGTATAAAGGTATGGTTCAAGTCTGTACAGAATGATCCTCTCAAAAACCTTGGCCACACAACTGGCCAAGGCAATAGGCCGATAGTTGTCCTTACTGTTGAGTTTCCCAGCCTTATGTATATATATATATATTAGGGCTGTCCAAAATAGCGCGTTATTAACGCGTTAACGCAAATCAATATTAACGCCGTCATTTTTTTTATCGCGCGATAAAAAAAAATTCTATTGCAGACAAACACATAGAAACAAAGAAAAGGACTAGTTCAGATACATTGTAGACAGAGATTACAAACAATATGTAGTTGGAGATACAGGGGGCCAAAGAAGAAACCCAGAAGGGCACATAGGAGGGGAGGGACATGAAGTGGGAGATGGGGGGAGGGGTTAATAAAAAAGGCAATACAAGCAAACAGTATACAGTCATAGATATACCGAAGGTAAACAGAGAAACAGCATAGAGTATTTACATGAACAAATTTACAAAATATTTACAGATTGTTTATCATCATCATAATGACACCATGATGTTTCTATACAGTCTATGGTCTATACCCACACATACACACACACACACACCCACACACACACATTGAAGGGGCTTTTTGTTACCAATTATTTATTTTGTCATCCATTTATTGATGATTTTGCATCAAATGTTAGTGTGTAATATAACACTACACATTGTTTTCAATAAAAAAAGCAATTGCACACAGCACGCAAATGTGTGACTAATTTGCGATTAATCGCGAGTTAACTATGAAATTCATGCGATTAATCGCGATTAAATATTTTAATCGTTGGACAGCACTAATATATATATAGATATATATATCTATATATATATAGCTTAGCTGGTGCTAAGTGAATTGGGTGCAGCTCTGACTGCCACCCCCCCGACCCAGAAATGGATGAAGGGGAAGAAGATGGATGGATGGATGGATATTTTTTTATATATATATAATATATATATCTGTATATATATAGATATCTATAGATATCTATATATATATATATATATATATATATATATATATATATATATATATATATATTATATATATATATATATATATATATATATTATATATATATATATATATATATAGATATATATATTTATATATAGATATATATATTTATATATATATATATATATATATATATATATATATATATATATATATATTTATTGTTTTGGGAATAGGACTGCCTTTCCATTGTACACCACATGAGAAGTTATATATGAAATAGTAAAAAGTAAAACGCTGCAATCTCATGGGTGAAGATGTGATCTCTCTTCCCAGTATAATCATAGCATCTGTGCAGGCCTAAGTATCTCTGCTGCTGAAGCATAGCGGACGCACAGCGGCCCCTCATCGGATTAGGACATCACTGTCATCCAGCCGCTCTGACAGACCTATTAGCGGAACGCATGCCGATGGAAGCCCCAGCATGAGACAGCATGTAAAACCATAACTCCCCTACACCCTTGGAAGAATACAGGCTTTTAGGGAGAATTATAAGAATGTGCTCTGCAATAAAAGACCAAAAGATGTCATTATCAGGTAATTACAAAGCACAGGAGGAATGAAAGGAGACTAATTTGTTTTGACTCCATTGTGGCTGGAGATATGGTTAAACAATCAAAATGGCCCAGACGCATTTGCAATGTAAATGCTATGAAATTGTGCGTCATTATCTAAACATAAACGTAAACGGACACAAATATATCAACTTGTCATTCATCTCATTCCTAGTGGCAGTGCAATTGCAGATGTGATATAAGTAAGTATTTATATATACCATTCAGAATAACATAGAACCACCAAAATACAGTAAGTCTAATTGACATATTGGCACTCATGTATGAAAGGTGCACAGAAAAGGGTGTATATTTTGGGTGTATATTCCATTTACGCAAAATCCAACGTCGGATTTATGAACGTGCGAGATGCGTCAGATGTGCAATCTGAGCGTACGCACTTGCGGATGTTCATAAATCCTGCGGCTGAAAACGAACATATTGATGAAAGTCACGCCGAGAATTATGCAGCAATCGCCTGTAAAACGTCCCGTTTCTGCGACAGGTCAGCAGGAAGCCCGCCAAAAAGACTGTTTCAAAGCCTCAAATGGCCTGTGGCACGTTTGTTTGTTCATGGTTATGTAAAAATATATATACGCTATATATTCAGCTGCGTTTTGAACAAATTTGCATTTTTTTTTTGATAAATTGGAAAAATCTCTCTTGAATTGTAGAAGTGAATAAATAAAGAATGAATGAATGAATGAATGAATGAATTCATATATATGGTGCAGTGGTGGCTCTCATCAATGAAGCGTCTGCAGCGTGCTGTACACTTGCGAGAGCGTTTGCGGCCCACGGTGGGTGGCACGGTGGCTGAATGGATAGCACTCTCGCCTCTCAGCAAGAAGGTCCTGGGTTCAAATCCCGGTCGGACCAGGGCCTTTCTGAGTGGAGTTTGCATGTTCTCCCCGTGTCTGCGTAGGTTTCCTCCGGGCACTCCGGTTTCCCCTACCACTAAAAATATGTCCAATAATTAAAAAATTGTCCCAAAAATTAACAATTGTAAATTGCTTTGAGACTCAGATCTGCAGTGAAAAAGCGGTATATATTACTTACTTACAGATTATACAGAGAAACTCTGGAAGCTTTTGAGGAGTTATGTGGCGCGACCTCTTACGGCACCTGCTGAGCATGGACTCCCAAGAGTGCGCAGCGGGTGGACAGGGCAATGAGATATTTGGAGTGAGCAAAACCATAGTCCATCGGTCCATGCGTTAATGGGGTGTGTGTCTGTGTGAGGCTTACACAAATCTAATGAAAACATACATTGCTTTACCAGATGTGAATGAGGAATACAAATAGCCATGCGTACTGACGCAGCGCAGAGCCTGCCACAGCAATAGCTGGGTCACACATCCCTGTCGCATAAAGTGTATTTGTATAGAGCCTTTCACAGTCCAGGATTACAAAGCGCCTCACATTATAAAAACATTCCATTCCATTCCATCTTCTTCCGCTTCATCCGTTGCCGGGTCGCGGGGGCAGCAGTCTAAGCAGAGACGCCCAGACTTCCCTATCCACACACACTTCCTCCAGCTTGTCTGGGGGGACCCCAAGGCGCTCCCAGGTCAGTTGAGAGACATAGTCCCTCCAGCGTGTCCTGGGTCTTCCCGGGGGCCTCCTCCTGGTGGGACGTGCTCGGAACACCTCCCCAGGGAGGCGTCCAGGAGGCATCCGGAACAGATGCCCGAGCCACCTCAACTGGTTCCTATCGACGTGAAGAAGCAGCGGCTCTACTCCGAGCTCCTCCCGTGTGACCGAGCTCCTCACCCTATCTCTAAGGGAGCGCCCAGCCACTCTGCGGAGGAAGCTCATTTCGACCGCTTGTATCCGCGATCTCGTTCTTTCGGTCATTACCCAAAGCTCATGACCATAGGTGAGGGAGGGAACGAAGATTGACCGGTAAATCGAGAGCTTCGCCTTTCGGCTCAGCTCCCTCTTTACCACAACGGTCCGGTACAGCGACCGCATCACTGCGCACGCTGCACCGATCCGCCTGTCAATCTCACGCTCCATTCTTCTCTCACTCGTGAACAAGACCCCGAGATACTTGAACTCCTCCACTTGAGGAAGGACCTCTCCACCCACCTGCAGAGGGCAAGGCACCTTTTTCCGGTCGAGCACCATGGCCTCAGATTTGGAGGTGCTGATTCTCATCCCAGCCACTTCACACTCGGCTGCAAACCGCTCCAGATCAAAATAATACACACTGAAGTCAGATTTAAAATCATAGAAACAGAAGAGGGTCCTTATCATGATCTGTGATTTATTCAAAGATTGCGTGTTTCCAGAGTGTTAGACTTTTTCTGATGCGCAAATTCAAATTCCGAAACATGATGCTCAATGAAAACGCAGCTTATAATTTTGCCAGAGTGGGAACATGTTTATTGTTGTCTGAATCTTGAATTTCATACGTGTTTTGGCGTGTTTTGACAAAGTGTGAAATGAGCGTACACATTTACACCACATATTGACTTGGTGTAAATTCTGTGCGTACAGTACGCTCACATCCAGATTGATAAATGCGGAAAAGTGTAAATATTTTGCGTACGCCTCATTTACACCCTGATTTGGCCGTACGCAAGTTTCATACATGAGGCTCACTGTTACTAATCTTGTTACTATGGGCACACCCTAAACGAAAGACTGAAACAGACCGGTCCTAACTAATGACATATACATATATTTCATAGTGATGAAAAATGAGTAGTGTGACCATAGTAATTCACCATGTATTACAAAGTATGACATATTTTGAATGGGTAATGGCCCTCACAATCTTGCATGAAACCGGAAGCCAAATCAACCCGCGAATATTGAGCATGGGACCATTGTCAGGTACAGTTTAAAGTTGTTATTGTTTAATCCACATCGTACATCACTCGTTATTCGAACCCCGTCCGTTGGGGTGCCAGCGCTGTGACTTAACCATTAGGCCATAACGCAGAACGCACTCCAGGCAGCAAGTTCTGCATCATGGAAACTTTGTATCCACCTTCAATTGTCTCAATTTTTCAAAGGCGTCCCGATATAAATCCTCGTTTTAGTCTTTGTTTTGTCATTAGTGATTTGAGAATCATAACAAGACCTTTTTTAGTTCTGCGGCCACATGTTATTTTAGCTAGCAGAGGGGAGTTCTGGCAACCCGGACCTCAGACTTCCTGATTGACGAAACGGCAGAGGGTAGGACATCGAAATTAAAACAATAACAACTTTTACGGGTCCTAAAACTAATTTTGAAATTCAAATATCTTGGCTGAACTATCTGTTAAAGATGTATTCGAAAAGAGCATGATTTAATAACGCCTTTTGAAATATTGGGGCCATTTACCTAAAAAACATTGCCAGGATCAAAAACATATTGTCTAAAGCAGACTTGGACATTCTTATCCATGCATTTGTCTGCAGTTGGTTAGACTACTGCAATGGCCTGCTCACAGGTCTGTCCAAACAGGCTGTAAAACAGCTGCAGTACATTCAAAATGCAGCAGCTCGAGTCCTGACTAGAACCAGGAAGTACGACTTCTTTTCAGCAGTCTTAAATGCAAAAGCTCAAGCCCCCAGCCTGTGTCCTCAGGGAACTTTAATGTTCCTAATGCCTGTAATACATTTGGAAATTAGTCAGATATCAGCTGCATGTGTCTGCTACTAAACACTTTCATTCAGAAACTTTCTAATAGATGCCACTAATTACTTTGGATTAGCAATTAACATTTAGCAGGAAGCAACTTTTGCCATAGAAGCAATTTGATGGGAGCTATAAAATATAAGTCTTACTAGTATTTGACGGCAGCGAGTGCATAATGGGGCCTTGTGTGGTTTGGCTTTGGTGATTGTGTTGTGCATTAACTGAACTTTGGTAGCAGCTAATGGTTTTTTAATCAGCTATTTTCTCTCCAAAATCTACTTAATTAGGCAGGCAAAATAAACACAATAGTGGCTGTAGTAAAGAGTGTTTTACTTTAATATCGTTATTGTATTTCTTCACGTCTAAAAGCCCAGATGCTGAGATTATGTTTTCAAACAGTTTGCTGCAACAAGCTGCAAGCCTCATTTGTAACAACACAGTTACTTAACAGTTGTAAAAAACATTTAAACAACTGCTAACAACAAACTGTTTTATCATTCACTCCATGAAGAAAGCAATGTCATTTTTATATGATTTGGATTTAGGACAAATGTAGGACACTAATAACACAAATAAATAAAACCAAATGAGATGCCCCAAAGAGGTATATTTCAGTTCCAAGCATGCTTCAAGTAGATATATGGGCTCACAAGGCTCAAATGGGTGAGGAAACCATTAAAGGGTTAACATTAAAGGACAATATTGTGCAGGATTGAATTTTTCCTGAAACCTTTAATCTTACAGAGATAACATTTTTATCAAGAGGAAGCCCGCTTCTAGAGGGTTTCCCATTGAGTGGGAAATTGCAGCTCCAAAATCTAACCAAAGGAAAAGCACAGAAAATGCTCTATAATATTAGGAGGAAGTCCCAGTTGCAGACAAATTTCAATTGTACTGGATGATAAGTACTTCAGTTTCCAGTATGTAAAAGTTGTACAACATTGTTTAAAGCCGATAGAGACTTTAAATATGTTAATAAATTATAAGAGTGGTAATGTTAAATCTTACAATTCACTAAGGCTTTTGTCCCAAAGCTTCAGGAAAAAACAGCACATTTCAAGGTGGGCAAACAATGCTAGTTGTTCACAATAATGAGAGCGTACCTCTTCTGTTTTGGGAGGTATTGTTGCAAATGTAAAACACTTTTTAAACTGGGTTAATAGTGATGTACTGTATGTGGAGTGGGTGTCACCGTGCTATGGAGAAAAATAGTATTGAATATAAGGTCATGACTGAACTACTGTTTACCCATAATTGAGGAAAGTGTGTTTCCTCCCACATGCTTTATAGAATGTCACTGTAACATTTATTGTTCTGTAAATCAGATATAATGATATCACACTGCCATTCAAAGTCCTACAATAACACCCAATACCAAAAGCTTCATCATTTCTGAGGAAAGCTGGGTCAAATTATGGAAAATAAAAGGACAATTTGGAGATATCATACCTCAGTGATTCAAGCAGTTACCTTTTACTTTAGTGAGTTATATGACAGCTATGTCTAAAAGCAGGAATGTACACACAACAGTTGATCCGGGGACAGGCCAGACAGAGTTTGAGTTGGTCCTCGCCTCTCCCAGCTGACAGCTAATGTTTATGTGCACATCGCAGCTGGGCTCAGGACTAAAACATCTGTTGGAGCTGCCAGTCTGAGAGCAGTATTCTACACAGCCACACATAGTGAGGGCCACTGCTGTCCACCTACAAAACTATCCATGAGTAACTGAGAACTTTTTCTCCATGAGCAATCATGGATTTCAGGAAGTATTCTGCATTGTAAAAAGCCACAAAGGTTTATCAAATGCCTGCCATGGTCTTTACCAAGAACACACTTTTTCACCTGAGTTTCACCTGTACCAACATAATCTGTTTTTTAAGCAATTCTGCAATGCAATCAATCAATATATGAGTAAACATATCAATCAATATTTATTTTGTAAAGCACAATAAAAAACAGCAACAATAAAAAACACAAAAAATAGAGAGAATATGTAAATATACAAAAAAGAAAACAACTATGAATCCACTTTAATTCTCGAGCACATTTCATAAACAACAAAAGTGCTGATGAAGGGCCATGAATATAATAAATACATTCATATTTCAGAAGTAGCAAACGTAACATTATGTGTGCTGCCTGGCGTGTCACTGCAGACGTCTCTGATGTCCACAACAGCCGGTAGGATCGTCTGTTCCCTCATCCCTACAGCCATCCTTGAGGGCATGAAAAGCGATATGAGGGCCATCAATCTCACTGTAAACTTGTTTGCTGTGCCTCATTTGCATCTGGCTTTAGGAGTTTTGAGCACAACCTCGCACCCCCCATAAACGCCCTGAAGGACTGGGATTTTACTCACTTCAAATGTCCCTGCCACCACACTGCCTTCCATGCAGGTTGCCAGTTTGTAAATGCCGATGGCAACCCACATATTGGTAGAGACTGGCGAGAGAGGTCACGCGGTTTCACATTATTCATCAAAAATGAAGCGAAACATTCTGAAGTTCTTTGATAAATGAATAAACCAATATTTCTCTAAAGCACACAGGCGCTCCCCACCATCAGATAATCAAGTTGTGTAAATCAATGTCCCCTTATTTAACATAATAAACATGCAGAAATACAGAACTATATTTTCATTCATCTATATATTTTATAACAGTGGAGTTACTCTTAATAAAAAAAAAACTAAAAAACAGTAGACCTGATGTCCCTAATATTTGCGTTTACAGATTATCCAATCAGAGGGAGAATTTGTGTCGCCAGTTTGTCAGGGGAAATGTAACTGTTTTCTTGTTCATTTAAAATTCATAAAGAATAATTGAAACCAGGTACAAGAAATAAGTAGCCATACGTAACAGAGTGTGTACTGTTTCAATAACTTGGCATGAAGATTCTCACAACAAAAGGGTGATTGTAATAGTGATGACATTATTAGACCACTAATTGTGCATATTAGAGACGGCTCCTTTAATTGATTAATTATTGGAAAAACAGATATTTTGGCATTTGAAATAAATCTGGGTCATGCACAGTTGTTGAATGAAAATGGCTTTTTCCTTTCAGATACATAGACAAATACGGCTACTGGGCCATATTTTAGACCTTCTTTAAGTCTATTGAAGAAGCAATGCTGAATACAGGGAAGACTCATTCCTTCTCACTCCAATTCGTTGACCAGGGCACTCTAATTATCCTCATTGCGGTTTCATGAGTTTGTAATCACAACCATGAGTGATTGGCTACCTCAAAAAGGAGCACATTTTTAGCCCTAGGCCTCTTTTCTTAATTTTGCTGGCTCCGATTATGATCTCAGAAAATTATCACCCAACCCTATTACCACACTATCTGCCCACAAAGACAAACATGCTCGTCCAATTAAAAAGTGATTTCCTGGCTACCCATGCAGCAGAGGAAGTGAGTAACTGCTCTGGACAAAAAAAGCGTATAGACAAAACTCTAAATTACCCTATTGACTCATACAGTTATATTGTGGGTTGTATTTCCCTTTGAGATGAAAATATATTAACTTTCTCCCTAACCAAGCTCTATTTCTCTTGCACTTAGCATATACTGTAACACCGTTTAGTGTGCATGTATAATATCTTAACACCTTCTACATTTTGATTCACAAACCACTGTTCTATGCAAAATCTGTATACCTCAGTTACTGTTTGGCTATTTTAGGCAAGGTTTGAAAACATCTTGGACAGAACTGTTTTCCTTCATTTCCTCTCTTCTAGCTCCTTGTCTGGGAGGCTTTCTCCTGGAGTGAGATGGTTTGCCGTGACTCTGAGGCCTTCATCCATAATGTATAATGTGTTTTAGGGGGTGATCTTGCCTGGATGATATAAATATCTCCTTTTAGTTCCCAGCAGGACAGCAGAACGCACGCTGCACAGTTGAGGGGGACAGTGCTTCTTTATTCGAGGTCCAAAGGAGAACTAAGTGAAAGCGGCAATGCAGTCAATCTATTGATATGGAGGCTTGTCTCTTGACGCCTCAATATAGTGATTGTGAATCTAGCTATAGTTGTACCAGTTGTAGGCTTGGAGTTGTAGAAGGAGGTGAGTTTTTAGCCGTTTTTGAATGAGTTTAGTGAGTCCGACTTTCTGCGGTTAATCGATTAACCACAATTAAACTATTATTGAATATTTTGTATATAATTTACAAATAAATTGTATTTTTTAATCTTACATAGACCTAATCATGCTGAGAGGAGATTTTATCTCTCAGCATTTTTCTCATAATTCCATAATGACTGCATAGTTAATTAAATAGTGAAAATTGTCCCTGGGGAGTGGTGAAAGGAGTAGAGCAGCATATGGTTTTGTACCTGTGGTGCCACAAAAGAAAAAAGGAATTTGAATGATTTAAGATAAGATTGTGTAAGAGGGGTGATATCAGAAGTGGCTATCACAACAAGGAAATACAGTTTGGCAGGAATTTACACTTTGTATACTAGACAAGCTATCTTTGCTGACATAGGTGATCGTAAATACTTTATTGACAGCTGCAGCTGGTTATATAACTTTTTTGATGTGAAAGTGCTTTTGCCCTCTGTGTCCTCTGCGCGGGCCTCGTCTCAGCAGGGGCAGCAGGGTTAGCATACAAAAGCAGCATGAGCCCGAGTCTGACATGTGTGAATGGTGGACAATCGAGTTGGAATGACGCCACAGCCATCTCCCACTGCGCTCTGATGCACCGCTCTATTAGCTCCACACAGTGGAAGACACCTGCCCACTATAGTCAATACAACACACAAACAAGGAAATCAACGGGGATAAAAGACGGCAAGATGAAGACGTTACTGGGAAATGTTGCTCTTTGAGGCAAATACATGTCCAGTTCACGGGTCAAGGGACAAGACACGTGCTTTGGACTATGACATTGAGGTTGAAAGATCCCAACTGTATTCTTGTACTACAAGAAAAAGTCATAAAAATTAAGAGAATAAAGTTGTTTTACGACAAAATAAAACTTCCAGATGTTTTCTGACTTTGACTTTAATGTCAGTATGTTTCGACTTTTTTCTAATTACATTATGACTTTATTCTCTTTTTCTTTTCACTTTTTTGTCATATTATTTTGAATTTAAACTCAAAATACTAATATAATTGGGCCTTATCAACCACTAGTGAAGGGGACAATAATTTATATTAATAAAAAGGGTCGGTAATAATATGTGTGGTGCATAATTATGATAATACTGTGATAATAGTTCATAACATATAAAATGTCTGATTAAATCAATGTTTAAAGTTACTTTGTGATATTCTTGTTTAATGCAATATATGTACTTGTTTTGTACATTTTGCCATGTTTATAACCACACACACACAAAAAATAAAATACATATTTCCCTCCGCAGTAGTCTGTTACTTTGTTGTGGTCTTAAACATGATAATGCGAAGTTGTCCATAACTCAAGAGAACTGCGTCTGTAGGATTCCTGAACTCATAATTTTGCGTTATGTGGCGTAATCCGTTGCTGCCACACTCCACAGAGGATCTACACGAACGCAATGGCGCTTATAAATGATATGGAGTGGAGCCAAGCAGCAGTTTATCAGTAATGCTCACGGCACCTACAAATAATTCATTGGTGAAAGCAGCAAAAGTACGGGTGCAACACGGCAGAGTTCCATAGCCATAAAGGTATAGGTTGAGTTGGAATCTTAAATGTGATGGGCATGACTTTTTAAGCAAGTGGCATTTCAGAATTTCAGATTGCATTACAGAGTCTCAAACCAATGTTTCTGTCCTGATGTACCTATACCCTTTTCATCATCATTCAGCATTTAGATACACACATGTATTTGTGTACCTAAATGTACACACAAAATATGTATTTTATAGCTGCCATTTCACTAAATGCTTGTTAACCCTTTAATGTTCACTCCTTGAAGAAACAAATGTAAGTTGATCTTTTTTAGACTTTCTAAGATGTGGGTGCACAATGTAAGATGTCATTTTTTGAACCCCTAGTTTTCTAGTTTTTTTACCAAATGATATGCAGTTTAAAGGTAAAAGTGCCAAAACAAGTGATAACATATCATTGGTGCAACATAGGTTTAACCCTTTACTGGTTCCTCTATTCTCAGTATGCAGAGATTATTTTTGGACGCTTCGGAGTTAGTTGTTCAGTCTTATTTCACTGTTTGGATCCAAGGTGCACTTTTAGCTTTTTTTTCCAATACGTGTGACAGAAGGGAGGGGGGCGTCGCTGTCTGCATTCATCACTTCCTCAGTTCCACCGAAGAAGGAGATGATTGTTTTGTTGTGCCGGGTGATTGTGTTGTTCGCTTCCATGTGTTCTTTAAAGTAAATGTGAAGGAATGTTTCTAACCTTGCCCACATCATGCAAAGGTCACAAATGTTTTTCCTATTCATTTATTAATTTTTACTAAAATAAAGACATAAAAAACACTCAAACGGATGACGGATCCGTCCATTCGTGTCCGTTTCATCTCCGTCTCCGTTATCTCCATTGAGGTTGAATGGAAGTGGCTCCACTGCCTCCAACATGCGTCTGTCCGACGCACGTCGGACGCATTCCGTCAACCGAGGGTGCAACGGACGCGGACAGACGAAATAGAAACAATCCTATTTGTTCCGTCCGTTTTCCATTGAAAATGCAATGGGATAATATATTTACCACATTATTAAACATATATTGATATATGCTGTAGTCCTTGGTTATAAGTATTTGTTAATGACAATGATTATTAACAAATGTGTGTAATATTTTTCATGTATTAAATTGTACATCGTACATCTACCATTTATTTTTTGTATAATGTTAATACACTAAACTTTACATACACCTCGCTCTTTTTCCTCTCGCTCTGTCCCCTCTACCTCCGAGGCCCTCTCTCCTCACCGCCGCGCGCTCCCATCCACACACACACACACACACACACACACACACACACACACACACACACACACACACACACACACACACACACACACACACACACACACACACACACACACACACACACACACACACACACACACACACACACACACACACACACACAGAGCTGCACTCATGAGAGACAGATCTCACAACAACACTGGATATGTTAGAGTTCTTTTCTCTTTTCTCTCTCCCCTTTTTCCAAATGCTTTCAATAAGTTTTGCCTCATCCATCGCGACGTCCTCGATGCTTCAATAGCGTCGTGCTTTGCACTGATCATAGCTACAGCTCATGCACATCACACACCACTTCTTCTATTTAAAACAATTCCTCACGGGGTGCTGTTAAACGCCGGTTTGGCCACTATTCCGTTTTACGGACGTCTGACGGGCAGCAGCCAACGCGCGCCAACGAAAACGCGCCCGGTGGAGCCCAGGCCTAAGGGTGACACCGTGGCGCAGTAGTTAGTGGTTGTGCTTCACAGCAAGGTGCTAGGTTCGATTCCATCTCCAGTATGGCAAGGCCTCTCTGTGTGTCTGTGTAGGTTTCCTCCAGGTTCTCCAGTTTCCCCTACCTCTTAAAACATGTACAATAAGAATTAATGTAATGACAATGTAATGGTCGGAGGCTTTGAAGCGCCAGTGTGTGGAATGAATGGGTTTTGCCAGCACACCAAAATTGTAAAGTGCTTTGTGTCTATTTTAAAACTTTTTTTTAAAATAGAGATTTCTAAGATTACTAAGGAGCCACGGAGAGCAGTGACCAGAGTGAAATCAGGCTGATGATGCTTCTATGTAGACAAAGCATCATCCTTCCCTGTGGCACTGAACACATTTCTAAAGACTGATACTTTCACCACCATGTCTATCAATGTAAAGTGTGACAGAAGAACACAGGAGAACGAAGCACAAACACACGGAGGAGCAAAAACTGTGAAGCGCAGACACGTACGCCCCAAAATGCTCACACTCTGGAGCCCAATTCTGTGTGAAATACTGGTAGAACCAAACCACCAAAAAAATAAGAAAAAACATCATTGTATTTTTGGATACTTACAGTAACAAGTATCCATAATACACAGTTTTAAAAGAGGTTGGACAAAGCTCATACAACACAAAACATAGCACTCATTCAGACAAGACACAGGCCCAAATACTCTCTGACCCCACACAATGTTAAAAAAATATGGACACAAACTTAAAATCTGAAAAAGCTTTTCTTTTCCACACATTTATGGACATTTATGATTTATAGACATCGGCCATTCCGGTATGGCTCCATTGAGTTCCTTATTATTGCATTATCAGTGTTCTAATTGTTTCATTCTCTAATCTGTTGCTGGCAAAATGACAATTTTTGCCGAGACAACGATGATGCTGTTGGCTATTTCAAAATAAATTCAATTGAAAAAGGATTATCTCTGTTCCTGTCCCTTTTTCATTTAAAGACGACAGACCAATATAATGTTGAGATGTCATTTAAAATCTGCTTTACCGTGCATTTCTGATCCAGCACTGCGACTAGACCTGTCAGGGGCTAACCACAGGGAAAAATGAAAACAATGGGAATAATGAACAGAGCGTGTTTTACATAACCGGAGGGAACAGCTGACACAAAAGTGGCCTGATGGGAGATGCATTTATACAGGGAAAAAGACTCTGCTATAGACATAACACATTCATAGCTATTTCCAATTTAAACCTATATTTTCTCTTATCCGCTTGTCAAAGTAACTCGTCTAATATGTATTTTTTTTCTGTTTGCAGGCGTCAGCTGGGGACCCTAACGTATCTTGAAGGACCAAGAAGCACCAAGTGTGATTTTGAAGACGCAGAGAATAGAGGCCTACTCCAGTGCTTTGTTCCTGCCAATGCCATTTGAAAAAGGTTCTCTGTGGATTCCCTGTTCTATTTAGTTAGCGCATGTAGCCACAGCTCCTAGGTGCGCAACCAGAGCGAAACACAAAGACGGAAGAAGAAAGGCGGTAGATCAAGCATAGGAGCCAGACTGCATAATTAGTATTACCGAGTTTGTGTCAAAGCGAGAGAGCATGAGAGGAGACTTCTGAGACGAAAAAACAGCTAGGCCACCCTTCAGGACATTTGTATGCGTGAGTCTCTGTGTGTAGTTCGATTTTCAAAGAACTCTGGCTTGCTTTAGATGCCCGTTTAGCTTCTCAGTATGACTTTGCGAGCGGGCTTTGAGCGAGCTTTGACCAACCACGGACACAGAAATGCCTACTTTAAGGTCTTACTACTGGCTTGTTGTTTTTCATTTATTTTTGGAGCCAAACCAAAAATGCCAGGTCACACTCATCTTAACTCAATTCGTATAGATGGGGATATATCTCTTGGCGGGCTCTTTCCAGCACATGCCAGAGGGAATGATGGGAAAGCTTGCGGAGAGCTCAAGAAGGAGAAGGGTATCCACAGGTTAGAGGCCATGCTGTTTGCGTTGGATCGTATCAATAACGACAACGAGCTGCTTCCGAATATCACTTTGGGGGCCCGCATTCTGGACACGTGCTCGAGGGACACCCATGCGCTGGAGCAGTCGCTGACGTTTGTCCAAGCACTGATTGAGAAAGACTCCACAGATGTCAAGTGTCTCAGCGGCGGACCGCCAATCATCACCAAGCCGGAGAGAGTGGTGGGGGTGATAGGCGCGTCTGCCAGCTCCGTCTCAATCATGGTGGCCAACATCCTGCGTCTCTTCAAGGTCAGATACACTCGCTCAACTCCCTTATCTGTTTTTTTTGCTCATAATTTTGCATTTCTATTTACATTTCTGTTTAACCTCTATTTGAGAAGGATTAAACTAGAAAAATCAGACATTACAACAACAAAGAATGAATGAATAAATATGGGCCTTTATTTGTCCCACTGTGGGGAAATTTTGATTAAAGCTGCACTAGCTGACTTTATTTTCGTATTAATTACGAAAATGCTATCCATGTCCATGTAGTGCATTGGGATATACGTCCTTTTGAAGAAAAAGTAGCGCAGATTTGTGCTGGCCTGACATTATATTTTCGATTGAGTTTTGATGAAACAAGGAAGAGAATGTGTTTCGGGTCTCAGATTGTGACCAATCACCACTAGCCCCCACTTTTGTGAGAAATCTCCAGGTCCGTTAGCATAGACAGCTGAGTTAGCACAACAAGCGGCGGAGCTAACCTGAAACTTTCTTGTCTTCGTCACCGGGTACTGCTTACACAGCGAAACAGCCATCCAAAAGAAAGTCTCGTTCCTCCGCGCTTCCCGGTTCTATCGTTCTATGGTCACGCCATCCACGTGCAAATCCATGTCCATGTATTATCCATATTGGGAGAGGCTAGCTCCGTCTCAACACTGTGGGTGTGTGTGGGGGGCGATAGCTTCGTGGGTGCGGGGAGGGGAGCAGAAAGAGCGAGGCCAGCGAGTCCGCGGCTTCAAAATCCGTCAGTTAGTGCAGCTTTAAATAAAGAATGAGACATGCAGTTTATATAGCATCGGCTCTACTTTATGGCAGTTATTGCGAACAGCAGAGAGAAAATACATACATTACACACACATACAGTTTAAGGGGGGGACAATGTTACATGTGGAATCTTTTTCAATATACTCTGACCAGCTCTGTCCAATCCCCTCCCATAACTTCTAGTCAAGTTATGTGGGGAGAGAGACCATAGACTGAGGCACACATGTAGGGAGTGCACCAAAGAGTATTAATTATACAGTAAATCACAATCAGCATAATACACAGAACCTAAAAAAAACCCTAACCCATGTAAAACCTGCTGCTTGTAGGTCAAGTTCATAGAGAGCGGCTTTTTTAATTCAACATAAAGCAGACACACAACATGACAGGTTTAACAGGGTGACAAACAACCAAAGCATAGACGGCAAATTTTGGGGAAAAGCCATTGATTTGGGTTGGGGATAATGTTGGAGGTTGACAGAGCAGAAGGGCAGTTAGGTTGTCACAAGAGGAATATGCTCAGCTCCCTCATAATAATAATAATAAAAAGATGTAGGTACAATTTTGCTCAGTATACTGTTTGTTGCATGAAATGGAATATATAACTTCTGGTAACAAATTCTTCAGTCGCCACAACCAAGCACACATTCAGTTGAGTTTGTATTTTAGAAAGAAAATGTATCCAAATCCATCTGAAAAGCAGATAAAACAAAAATAGAACTGTGTAGGCGAGCAACGTATATTTGCATATGACAATTAATACCCAGAGATAGACAACACATTCAAATCATAAATAATCAAACAACATGCATCAAATATAATTAATGTTATAAGAAAAACAGATTTACAACATCGGTTGTAATCACAGCGACAAAGAATTGTTGTTCATTTTTGTAGTGTGCCTTTGTAGTGATTTTCAACTTTCAGAGCACATTTATATTTTAGTTGTAATGTCTTGAGGTATAAAGTCCACTGTAGTGCGGCCGTGTCAAACACTAATAAGCTTTATATATGCAAGACTGGGCTGCGGTGAAGACAAATCCTCCCACAAACAATCCTCGGTCTCAGTCGCATTGTTTAGTTTTGTCACAAGTTTGCAATGTGTTTGTTTTTCTACTGCATGAGAGGGTAACATATTCAAAAACACCAATTCTTTGATTTAGCCCATTGTAGGTATGTCATTAAAACGAGTCAATTACTTAACCCACAATTATAGTCCTGAAATACAAAAGAAATGTCAACATTTTTAAACCTTTTGACTACAACTAGATAGACTAGGCCAAAAGTGGTCAAAAATCTAAATCAGCACACAAGGTATAACTAAATACAGGTGAAACTCGAAAAGCTAGCTATTTTTCTATAAAATAACTTACAATGGGAAACTAATTACTCAAAGTGGGATGTAGCAAGTCTGTATTTATCAAAATGTTGATAATTGGCTCAGAGCTTGTGAACATTCCAAGTAAACATTTCAGAGAATTGGAAGTTATGAACAAATGGCCATATAGCTTGGCATAAGTCTCTTTGCATGTAATGAGACTGATTAATTTGTATTGGTGGAATTACAAAAATCCACTTATGAACGAAATTCTAATTTTCAGAGTGTCACCTACAATCATCTTATGTAAAATGTCAAAAGAGAAGAGACTATTTCTTGATCCGGGTGGCTACATCCTGATTGGTACAATGATCACACGGTTGATTATTGTCATTATTTCATATAGCCAACCACAAAATGCACTTGTTCGTCTGAGTTACTTTGAAAAAGGTTGGTGTCTTTTTATAGAGGAGAGCAGCTGCCACACAAGCCTCATCTTCACACATCGATTTTATTCGTAGCACTGCGCCAGGTGACATATTGTATCTCGCAGAAGACCCGTGTAATTACTGAGAAGGAGGCTGTGGTGGTCCTTACTGGGATATGTTGCTCTGTAAGACACATACAATGTCCAGTTCACGGGTCAAGGAACAAGACACATGCTCACTTTGAAGAGGTCTATTCTACAGATATTACATTATTTTAAACAGACAGCATAATTATCAACCACTAGGAATGGAACAAAAATGAATAATAATTAGAAAAGTGTTGGCAATAATTGTTGTGGTGCATCGTCATGATCAGAATCAGATTTTTTTTGTATTGCCATGGTGAGTCAAAAACTAGGAAATTGCTTTGGCTCTTGATACAAACAAGTTATAAAAATCAAAAAAAGCATGCATAACATGAAAATTTACAAGTACAATGAATATACTATTATAATAATTCATAATCTTATACATATAAAATTGCAAGATAAAAGTACTGTTATAATTCACATAACTCAATCAATATAATAAATGTAGTTATGATAATTGTCACACAAGATTTAAATATTGCATTGATTGTATTTTATAATAATAAAAAAAAAGGTTTTATATTGTGTTTTTTAGGACACTCAAAGACACTTCACATGTCATTATTCTTTCACGCCATACACGGTGGTGATAAACTATTTCTGTAGCCAAAGCTGCCCTGGGGCACACTGACAGAAGCGAGGCAACCAGTATGTGCCATCAGCCCCTCCGACCACCACCAACCATGCAAACACACCACTCATTCTAGACAATGTGGGTGAATTGTCTTGTTGTGGTGTTTAAAAAAAATAAATGTACAAACACATGAGACAGATACACACTAACCCACTAACCCTAGACAACACTCACATATAATGCAGAGAGCACACCACATATAAAGCCATACTATCATATAAAGCCATACTATCATACTAACAAATAACTGGAGAAGACTCAATTATGACACAGTTATTAGCACTTCCTTTAACTAGTTTTTCAATTCAAATACCGCTCATAAGTCACACATGCTCATATCTCATGCCTACCAACTGTATTACTGTATTCATTTGTCTGTAATATTGTCCGAATGTGTTTTTATTTCAATGTTTTAGCTGAAATTGCATACGAATAGACAAAACAGATTGACCTGATCGGTGATATAAAAAAGATGTAAGGATAGTTTTCATTAAAAGGCCCCATCAGTGACTGTGTAATATTTGTAATTGTAATTGTTGTGTCACCCATTATTTGTGTTTCTAAACTTTTCCCTTTGAAAAGAGTAAGTAATCGCATTGGCTTCCACACTGTGGACCGAGCTGGACTCCGTGGGGAGGATGCACATAGAAAGCAGAGGAGGGTCTGTCCACTTAGTCTTGAGAGATGTCGTTACACAGCTATTGGCAGGCCAATGTTTGGGGACAGGCTGCCAGTGCACAGCTCTTGTGTGTTCTACATTTCCTTGCCAGATCCTGCTGTGGGAACAAATTATTTAAATCTTTCTGTTTTGTTCTGATTTGCTGGAGTGACTCACTGCATCCAAGACATTGTAGCCCTTGGTAAAGGATGGGCTGAGTATATGCCAACTATGATCCTTATAGCTGAATCCAACAAATTAATGCAATGCAATTTAGGAAAGAGATACACAAAAATAAATACAAATAAATAAATATGCATATCACAAGAGAGGTCTGACATTTTCACTTCTAGAGATAACAAATGTGAAACTCTCCATTGTATGAGCAGCCTCAGAAATCCTACGAATGCTAGACTTGTCATGCATGTCATGATTGGCCTCTAACATGGCAAAGTAGAGTCTTACAATATTCAGTCCGCCCTTGTGATAATGCATTGGCAGTGATGACAGGGCATAGAGCAGCCGCCGTATGAGCATATTTTGCATTTAACAATGCTGGCGTAGAATAACCAAGATCTCCTCTATTGCTTTCTATTGAGATTTGGGGAAAGGAAAAGTGCACAAGAGCAATTCGCTGTGCATTATGCAAATACATCCATTTCTTGAAAGTGGTGAATTGTCATTGGAAAGACAGGCTGATTCAAAAGAGGCACTTTGTCCAAGGAGAGAAGTGTCCTCTCTGCTCAAAGCGTCTGTACGCGTGAGGGTCTTTGGTATTTATCATAAACTAATGATTCAACACTGAGGCAAATATCATAAGAAACGTAGAGGACCAGGCTTAATTCAATCATTTCTTCACAGCTGTTCGCAAATCAAGCAGCATACAAAACAATGACGACGTCAAAGGCTTCTGAAAGGCTTAATCAACTTAGTGTCTGTTTGGTGTCTGACAGGCGGAACATTTTAGTGAATCATAAACATTATGGTAATGTGATTGTGTGATGCGTGGAGCAGGCCCCAGGTGAAAAATACTCAAATGTTTTACGAAGAATGAATAAGATTGCAGTATACACAATGAACTGGTAATTTACATTTGTAAATATAGTCACACCTATAGGTCAGTTGTACAGTAATTATTAGTTCTAGTTCTACTATTGGGTCAATGGTAGAACATTGACAAATTACAGAAATCTCCAAATTGAGAACATTTGTTTCAGCTGGTGAAAAAAATGTGATCATGGGGAGGAGGTGAGTTGCTACACTAGAAGCAGCTCAATGCAACTTCTGTGAGGCAGAGTGTGAATGCATACAGAGAAGGTAGTTGCTGATGAGCAGGTGTGTAGCTGTGCCGCTGAGCTGATCGAAGATAGATGTATAGTAGATTCATCAAGTATGGAGGTGAGAGAGTGGCCGCAGAGATATCCAGTCTGAATCTTCACTTAAGTTCCAAAATGGAAAAGGTCAGGTTAGAGACATGACAATACCAAGTCCAAGCACCATCAAGACAAGAACAAGTGTGTTAAGAACTATAAGGTTATTTATACCAATATCCTGTTATCTAGTCCTTTGATAGATTTCCTTTAGCAAGGTTTTTTCAGTCCTTACCTATTTGGGTTCATAGTTGAAAGGTTTGGACCACATTACTTATTGGACTCTCTTCTTAGCATGGCTGAAATCAAAGTGTTAGCTCAGCACTTGAGAGCCAGCAGGATCCCACACTTAGGGCATGTCATGAATATTTTACTTTATCGTTACGTAATTTACACCTTGGGATAAGGGCTGAAAGCTAATTTTCTCTCTTTACTCCTAACCATTCTTCAGCTTGTTTTCATCAACTTGCTTTTCATAAGCACAAAACCAAAATCCTAGGAGCACTCAAGGTAATTAGCACAGGGATACTCACAATACTCAAGTCGGTCTGGTGGTTAATTAAAGCCTGTTGCTTTTGATTGCATCTCATGCCTGGCACAAATCACTGTCTTTTCAATTGAATAAAGGTACAAAAAGGTGGCTTTACATATATAAATATTCAGCGTCACAGACATTTATCCTTGTCAAAGTTGTGTTCTGCGGCCGAACCCTGCACAGATGATTCCATCACACATCATACAAACATTTGCGGAAGAGTGATCATTGGTGGTGACTTTGTGTAGCACCTGTGAACGCTGTGGTCAGTGGGAGTGTGGCGGGGTCTTCAGTGTTTTCTGTGCATTGATGTATTTTGGTTGGCCAACCTGTCGGACACAGAGTTCAATGAGTAGAGAGCAGCGCAAGTGTGATCGGTATGTGGTTGTTGTACTTTGATTGTTTATTGGATGCATCCTTCTTTTGAGGATCATGATGTGGGTCCAGTAA
Source organism: Knipowitschia caucasica (assembly GCA_964034765.1). Lineage (NCBI taxonomy): Eukaryota > Metazoa > Chordata > Actinopteri > Gobiiformes > Gobiidae > Knipowitschia > Knipowitschia caucasica. The sequence goes on from OZ035827.1 coordinate 30,403,841, forward strand.
TCATTTCAGCCACACTAACTTGGATGTGCTTCCATTATGTGCATGAATGAAAAGTAACAACGGTTGTGGGGCTAGTTTTCAATAAATGAAAATACTCAGTCAAAAATAAAAATGTCCAAACAGTGATATAGCAGCCCTTCACCTCGAGAGTTTGGGTTTGTTGCTGGTAGACATTGCAAACACGTTTCAGGTATGTCAACTTGCTGAGACAACCATACACTTACTGACAATGTATGAGAGAAGTGGGTGGGTGTCCTGTGGGCTGTAGCTTGGGTAACTTCTACAAGAGCAGCTTTCTAAATTGGGTACAAACCGGCACAGTCAGTCTTCAGGACAGAGGAAGAGAGGAGATAGAGTGTGCACAGAAATAGCAAGGTTAAGATGGCTGTTGTGTTGTGTGTGTGTGTGGGTGTGTGTGTGTGTTGAAGCCCAGACCTCCCTCATTAGAGGCTCAGGCCCCTAGGCGCCGCTGGCCCAACTCCCCCCCAGCATCTCAGAGTGTGGAGAGTGGAGAGAGGCTGTTATTGGATTACCCCAACAGCCTACGAACAGCATACACATGCAGAGCGCTTTAAACCCAGCCTACTTAAGCCTTACATCTGCTTTTTACTCATACCGGAAACAGTCGCCTCCTCTTCCATAGAGGCAATTAGACTTGAGAGTATGAATAATGACAACATAAGGTCAAAAGATGAAAGTGTATATGTTTGTAACCGTTTGTCATGCTTTTAGAGAATATGTTATAATGAGGACATGCTAAAATACACATATATAGGGAAATAATCAGGGAATGGGAAGGCTGTTTAAGCAGACTCCAAAAACACTTAAAACCAACCAAACCAAACCACAATGGAGAAGCTAAAGTTAACATAATATTCAATTTAGACTTACAAGTAAAGAAAAATAGATCTGACAACTGACATGTATCGTCTTAAATTTATACATGTACGATCAGCAGTTGTGTATTCATATGTCAATATATCTTGAACAAATCAGCACGAACTACGCTGTTTAACTGTATTGTATTTTTTTCTGCCATATGCATTGACTTACTTTAATCTTGGCTTGGTACTGTGTCTATACTGTACTGTACAGTAATGGATCCAGTACAAAACATTGGCTATTGATATTTTGTATTTGTATTACAGACACACATAAACATACAGAAAAAAAAAAATACATAACCACACACAATATCAGAGTATCAAATCTATGTTGTACGTTCTTGCCTGACTATACTATGCAATTCCACTATGAATACTCAATAGAAAGACTCCAATCTCAAAACGTCAATAAGCAGATAACATTCTATGGTACATTCCTCTCTCACCTTCAAGGACTTGCACAGCGCTTTCATAATTCCTCCTCCACTCAACCAAACTCAAACTATAGACATGAAATCCCTTCATCTGGCCTGCCCAAGTGGCACAAACAAACAAAAACTCAGCTCAAAGCCAAAGTCTCAAAAACCCCTCACTGTGCAATTGTTCCCGGACTTTGAAACTCTGCGCCGGCTTTATAGATGCCCCTTAACTTGTATTAAATAACTGAGTGGACCAAATCCTTGCAGCCATCTTTCCCCAACCCCTGACTTTGTCTATTTCAGCTACAGGCGAACAACCTCTCCTTTAGTTCAGGATTAGTTCCGTTTGGAAACCCTTCGTAAGTCCTAGCTCAGTCGGTTCCCCATTGCGTCAAAAGTCTAGCCACAAAACCTTTTCATATTTGTGTTGTCCTCTCTTGTATGTTTGGAAACCCCTCTGAAAGTCAAATCAAAGTAAAAGCATTGCTGGTGTAACAAGGAAGCTCGAAAACAGCTTCCCAACATGGCAGCTCCCTTCTGCCTCTTGAAACGTGTAATATCTGACATTTAATTAGTGCACACTCGCAGGTTTATGAAAGAAACTTCTGGTGGAGAAAACCTTGTCATCATTTTTACATGCATTATTTGATTCTGCAGAAACTAAAACAAGGAAATTCGTTCTGGGTTCTGTGTAGGAGCTGTCATCTGCTTTCTGATGAGTTCCAAAGAACACTTTTCTCACAAAAAAGTAAGAAATAAAACATCTACGCTGCTTTGCAAAAGGGTGCATGCATTACACAGTTTACTTGAAAGAAATGTGGGATTAAAGGCTTCAAGCTGTCTCACCTGCATAATCTCACCATCAACCCGACGATCCATCACTGGGCTGCTGTGCGCCTTAAAATGCAATACTTTGACTTTAACAAAGACTTGAGGCAAAATAGAAGCAGAAAATGACAAGTCACTCAAACTAAGTAATCAATGCTGCCACGACAGCTGTGTGTATCGATTTGTGCTCGCGAAAGTTTAATTATTTCTTACATGAGCGATTCAAGTGATGGCGTCAGCAGCAGGCAGAAGAACAAGTGATGGACCTCCAGCTCAATTATGGCTTGATGGTAGCTTTTGTGTTGTTTGGAAGGGCGTAAATATGAAACATATGAGCCAAAGGGAAAAGGTCAATATCATAAAATTCTCATCGCTGTGGTTATCCAGTGCCGGGATCTTAAAGAGACTGTTGTGTCAGCCCCAGTGCCACTACGTATCCTCAATGCACCCTCAGCAAGAGAAAGTTTGGCTGCCTCCGGGCTAAGCTGCTTGGACAACATCCAGGCTCCAGAGCAACATGGAGCTTCCCTGGAGTCTCTACACTGTGGTGGTGCTGAGAGGGACGCGAGCAACAGCAAGTGGCGGTTGGGATTTAGCCAGGATAAAAAAAACAGTGAGGAGTGAGGACTTCAGCACAGAGAGAGGAGTGGGAGGGAGCTGTGTGGTCAGAGAGTGTTTTGGGCCTGTGTGTTGTGCTTGTGTTAAGTGTGTGTTGTGTTGCGTGTGTGTGATGTTGGGCGCTGGGTTTTGTTGAATAAGTGAGAGGGGTTGGAACCAAATAAACGTATGCTCTGTCCAGCCACAATTTTTTTATGTGTCTTATAAAAATAAATTCTTACTATTACAACTAAGGAAAAATAGTCATAACTTGTATGTAAGTTTTGGTTGGAGTGTGAGGGTTGGGGCAATGAGTTTATCCAGAGCATTTTCCTGTTTTACTTTTGTGATTCAATATTGCTGTATACAGATTATTTACATTCAAATCAAGTGTTCAGAAATTAATTGGGAAACATGTTGAGGATTAAGATTCTTTATTTTTTTCTCACTGTGGATTTTGTTAAACTCCAAATTAAGGAGTTAAACAATGCCTGAGGACTACACTCTTTATTATTGGAAATGATAATTCTTCCTTGTATCGCATCCCAATTAGTAAAACACTGAAAATTATGCTTCAATGTTATTGGGTTTTTAAAGAAAACACTGCATATATCTCCTCCAATCTTCTGGCATGAATTTCTCCAATCAATGCCCAATGAGGCTAGGAGCAAACGTGGTGAACAGGGGAAGAAGCTATTCACTCATGCTAACCAAATATGTGTACACCTCCACAATCACAGCTGCCAGAACAGGATCAATTCTCATTTACAGGATAATTATCATCTCAAGAGATACCACTGCTCACTAAAAACATGATGAATGTGAAATGTCAAGTGACTTGCAGGGTTTGTTTCCACCTCATCAACTCTACTTTAATGGATAGTGATCAAGATAATGAGAGACTAGAGAGATGCAGGTGAAACGTCAACTACCAATTTTTCTACCATCCCTGATGTGCAAAGTTCCAATCAAATTATGATACATAGACTAATAGTTGCCCCGTTCAGATTCCCCCCCAAGTGAGCTGTGGCTGACTAGTCACCAAACCAACCATAACAGAACAGCTGTAATCGTACCAAAATGAGATTACACTCATTTGACCGTTCTGTAATCTTCTGAAAACGATTTGTTGAACTCTTACTAAAAAGTTTCCATGCCACCCATTCTTTTATTTAAATATAACAATAAAGTAGTGTGTAATGTTGCCACTGTGTGTTGGTTTGTCACATAAAATGACAATAAAATGTCTTCATGTTTGTGATTGTTACATGACACAATGTGGAAAAGGTCCTGGGGCATGTATACGTTTACATTCATTTCAAGTCACACTGTATTTTGGTGGAGCTTTAGTCAAATAAAATATAGCAAGGACAAGTAGATGTACTTTTATCTGGACAATTTTCAGATGTACTCATACATAATGAACATCACCAAGGACCAAATGTGCTTTCAAGTCTCTAAGCACAGGTGCATGTAGTGGACTGTGTACTCCATGAACACTGTATTCAGCAGGGACCTGATTACAACTATGTTTTAATGCAGGCAAGTCAATAAGGATTTAGCTTCTCATCTGATAAACACGACAGATGAAACTTGGAAAATCAGAATGTCGTTTAAAATTTAATTTATTCATGTACTTCTTAAAATATGAAACCATATGACACAGACTTATTACATGCAAAGTGACATATGCCAAGCCACTGTAATCATTTTAGCTCTCAGTTAAGAAAAATAAAGCTATGAGCCATAATTATAATAATGATAAGAAAAATACGTATTTGACATTATGTCACTTTACATGTTATAAATCTATCATATGTTAATTTTACATTGGTAGTTGAATTACAGAGGTTAATGGAATATTCAGATGTATAGTAAGTTCCAAGAAAGATAATATAAAAATTTTATCACAGAAGGAAGTAACAAAACAGTAATTCATATAGTTTTATTAGTGCTATAGACAGGTTTGATCATTTTAGTGTTTAAATGTAAATTAGTACTTCCGCAAAAAACATTGAGTGGTTCTACAGCAGTGATTGGGAACGTCATTGACGCGCGTGACCACTTGACAATAAAATACTGAATCTTGAATCACTTGAATTCACTCAATTAGAAGAAATACTGAATTGGTACAGAAGAGTGTACCAAGACACCTATTCCAAGGTCAGGGAAATCACTTGATTAATGTTATGAAAAAAGAACAATCATAGTAGGGCAACATACAGGTGATCTTAGCTTTGTCATTGCGTCTCCCAAAAAAAAAGATAGTATGCATCCTCAATTCAAAATCTATAATGAAGTCAGACGTAAACCACCTGATACTGGCTGAACTCAGTATAAACCCGGGTCGTCTATTGGCCTATATAATCTGTATATTTAAAGCCATCTGAATGTCACATGTCTAATGTCATTACAAATGCAAACACATATCTCACTAAGCATGTTGTAAGAAGCTGTTAACACATAGGCCTCAAGTAGCGCAAACACAATGTGGCATGTGCACGTACGTAATGTCATGATGTGCAGCTCTATATTAAGAGCTGATACTCCTGTGTTGTCAGTACATGTGCAGAGCCACCCTGAGGTTTAAGACAAGGGCGATGGACTCCTACTGCTTTTATGTAGCGAGCAGAGATGGCTTCCCTCAATAAAACTCCATAAATTGCGACTGGAGTATCGGCTCGCGAGGCTCATTCGTCGTAAATGAAATGTCAACAGAGTAGCACTTTAATCACATTAACAGCGTCACATTCCGTATTTTGTCATGCATGACTTTCTAAACGAGCCACAGGATTTACTACTGCACGTCTCTACTACTGCCGTTTTTGGTTTGACCCTTGATTTACTGTCTCGTACACATCAATGCCATTGCAAAGTCAACACTGAGCAGAGGACGTAAAGCCTCAGGATCTCATTGACCTTTCTGAAGGCATGACCATTACTTAAAAGCTAAGCGCTATCGACATGAGCAAAGCATACAGTCCCTTACGGGTATCCAAAGTCATCTAAAGGTGCTCCTGGCGATTAAGGTAGATTTAATGGTAGTGAGGAAGGAACAAATAAACCAATTAATTCTGTGTTTTAAAATAAGAAAACAAGCTGGTGTGACAAAAGCTTAAATGGAAAGTAAATTGCTTATTTACGCTGTCACTGAAATGACAACAAAAACAATGTTATTTAAAAGCACAAATTAAAAAAACAGATTTCAAAATAATTGTCTGTCTATATATGGAATTATTATAATGTTCAGCTAATTAAGCAGCCAGCAGAGACGACTTATCGTCTTATCTGATATTCAGATGTGTTTTAAAATCCGGTAATTATGCCCAGGTGACAACAAAACATGCATGAAAACCAATAATAATGAGAACCAGTGGGGCCCGCAATGCTGCGAGTTAACCTGAAGGAAACTTGGGATTTGAATCAGTAAATTGTTGATGGACAAAGGGAATAGCATGCTTAGCTAATTATATCTATTACAAATAAAAGCTATGCCAAAAAGCATTCTGCGGAAGCCCCACCCTATTGCCAACAATTTATTTTTGGGCCTAAACAGAGCTCTCCAAATGATAGCAATGTAAACAATGGACAATATGATAATACTGTAAGTTATTGATTTGTTTATCACTATTCATATAAATGATTTTACTTTTTTATGTTGTTTGTTTGACCGGTGTCAGTGTGAGTGACTGAGTAATTGTGTGTGTGTTTGTGTGTATGCATATGTGTATATTCTTATGTGTGATACAGATAAATATGTTATCTGATTACTTTTAAAGCTCCTTTAGGTCTGGCACCAAGCTACATCTCTGAACCTTTACCCCCTTCACGTGTTGTATTTTACTGTTCCACATTGTCTTTGTTTTGTTTTTCTTCTTGTGTGACCTCTGTCTGCTTTGTTTTCCCGTATCTACTGTTAATTTGACTTTGTATTATTATGACTGTTTTATTGGTTGATTTTATTATTTGCGTTGACACTTATGAACATTTGTCATCTGCCTCTTATGGACCAATACCAATTTTCAGTGTTATTTATTTCTTGTGTTCGAACAGTTTGATTCTCTGCGTTGGCAAATTCAACGGTTTTGTTGAGTCCTCCAAGATAACTACTTTTGTGATTTAGGGCTATACAAGAATAAATTAAATTTACTTGAATTGAACAGAACTGTGCAGCACTTTGTAAACACTATTATACAAATAAAGATGTATCATTATTATTATTATTATTATTATTATGTATTAAAACAATCACACATTATATCATGTATAGAGTAGGAGTTAGGAAGTTAAGTCCACATGTTTAGACTGGAAGTGTTTGTGACACGGGTGCGCAGAAGCCATTACAATCGACTGGCTGAATACATTACCTGAGACGGTGTTCTCACAGTTAATCAACTATAGTCAGTGGTAATGGAGCAGACATGCACATCCTCACTGAATGTGTAGCACAGGCACAAAGCACATCTTTGTTCTAAGCTCTAAAGGCGCTACAAAGAAAGAAGCAGACAGAGATGATGATGCAGCGGGATTGATCTGGGGAATGTGTTCATTTAAATCCTATAGAAATCCTTTGAAACAACGAGTGGGTCAAGCATGCCTATAGAAAATGCATAGGAGATTTCAAATATGTTTTGATTGACAAGCAATTGAATGCATCTTTAGCTTTTATTATAAAATAGATGATATAATTTACATTTGTTCAGATGTAGGGGTTATTGAATTGTAAAAAGCAGTAAATTGCATGTTACTGTATTATTAACTTTTCTGTATTCCCGACTCTACAAAAAAGTGACAATGTCAAATTCTCACTTGAATGAGAACTACATTGCAACTGCTCTTGAAATGAGACTAAGCTGTTTGTTTCAATGGAAAATATTGTTTTACTCAAATTACCATATTTTGCACACTTGATAAAATGTGATCTAAATCATGCTTCTCTGTGTTTGTAGATTATACTAAGAGTATAGATGAGTTTAGTTTTGACAACAGTTTGGACTCTTCAAAACAACATTTGGAATACGGCCGGAAATTACTGCTGTATATTTGTATCGAAATTAAATATTGATTTGCCAAAGGCAAAAGCAAACACTTAACTTATTAAAATAAATGTTGCATTTCTAGTCCAATCTGGATCCAAAACATCTGAATGACGAGCACTACATATGCGGCGCAACCTCTCATGGCACCCGCTGCGCACTGCCCAAGAGATAAGCGCATTGCCTTCCTGTCTATAGTAAATTGCTACATGTGGACAGGGCAGAGAGACATTTGGAGTGAGCAATACCATTGTCCCTCGGTGCATTTATGGGGCGTGTGTCTGTGTGAGGCTTTCATAACTAATGGAAAAAATACCTGTTTTGCCTCAGGTGTGAATGAGGCAAAACAGATAACCGTGCGTATACGGAGCGCAGGGCCTGCCACAAATTTACAGAGAAATAGATGGGTCACACGTCCCCGTTGCGTTCTTAGTAAGTAAGTAAAGTGTATTTTTATAGCGCCTTTCACAGTCCAGGATCACAAAGCGCTTCATATTTAAAAAAACATCCAGATGAAAATAATACACATACGAGTCTGATTTAAAAACAAAGAAACAGAAGAGGGTTCTTATCATGAACTGTGATGTATCCAAAGTTTGTGTGTTTCCATTAGACATTTTCTGAGGCGCAAATTCATTTTTCAAAATGTGATGCTCAATGAAAACGCAGCTTATAATTTTACCAGAGTGGGAATATGTTTATTGTTGTCCAAATCTTGAATTTCATGCGTGTTTTGGCGTGTTGTGATGAAGGTTGAGATGAGCACATTTACACCACCTTGCCTTGCCACGTCCAGATTGATAAATGCGGAAAAGTGTAAATTTTTTGCGTACGCCTCGTTTACACCCTGATTTGGCCGTACGCAAGTTTCATAAATTAGGGCCAATATGTCTGTTTCTGGATCAGTTCTTTGTACAAAACAGTGAATTTAGAAGAAAGATCAAGTCAGTTCAGTCCCATGATCAATAATAAGATAAAAAAAAAACTTTTCTGTCACTTTGGTCCTAAAATATGATTTTATACATGTTTTAGATATTTTTGCATGTATGATTGTCATTGTTTTTGGTCTAGTGTGGGTAAAGTTCTCTCCATTTGCTCTTTCCTCTGTGTGCATATAAAGAGGTTCTTCAAAGATGTGTTGCAGGTGAGCCCTAGTTTGCTTACACATGGAGAAGTTAGCTGTCGGCTACTATTACTGTCATGGCCCACGCAGGGAGAATGACTGCATCAGGCCACACGAACCCACACTGATGCACGCATACAGTATGTACTGCACATGAACTGAAGTTAAAGGTCTGCATCTTTAACTGTATTTAATTTGGATAAGAACACATATTTTTGACCATATGACCCTGTAGTATAATCTATGTCAAGTTGTTTAATTATACATATATTTCATACAGTCCCTCCCTTTGGAATAAGAACCACCAGTAAAATTTGCCAGAGGAGAATTAGTCTTTGAATCAGAAATGTAAGAAACCGAAATAGGAATTTGCTTTGGTACAAACAATAAATAAAAAAGTTAAAAAAAAATGTTTGTAATGTAATAAATATTTAGTGTATAATTACACACAATAGACATTTAACAGCACACATTATCAATGAGTGTCCAGAGGTATGAGATTATAAAGTGACACAAGGGCCACAATCTAGTGATGAGTTATGAATTGCTTTGAATGGTTGTTCAGCGGTCTAATAACTAATTGCGTCCAATCCGTAACCTAGGGTTGGCAAAATTGGCTGAAAACTCCATCACAATATAAGTGATTCATATCGGTCGATATCAATAATTATTGTTTGTTTTTTTTGTTTAAAAAAAACCAAACTAAATAAATACATTTGTCGTGTCGGCTAACACACGTTAGCAGCCTTGTTTACAGTCACGGAGGAATGAGAACTCAGGCTGGAGGCATATGTTCACAAGCACAGTGTCCACCATTGTTAGTCCTGGTTTAATCCCAGTTTAGTCCTGGTTTACTCCTGTTTTGGCTGTTTTTGAGTGTCTTGTGTCCCCGTGACGGCTCTGCGCGGCTCTCTGATAGCCGTACGTGCTTCCCAAGGAAAAAGTTAATCTCTTGCTCTTGCCGAATGCATTGAGTCTCTTTGTCCACTGCCTCTCCCGCTCCACACATGCTATTCCTTACACGGACGTGCATAACCATTGACACGGCATTGAAACACAATTTACTGTATATATCCATGGACGCTACACATGGTGCGGTTTGTTATTTATGTATTTCCCAGAATGTTTTGCGGTTCATGCTTGGCTGTGATAGGTCGAGAAGCCTCTGCCTACTTCCCCCAGAATGCCGCACGCTTCTGACTTGGCTTTACTTCCTGTTTTTTCAAACAGAGTGAAGTTAAACTATCGAAACGTTCTAGCGACCCCGTTTTCTATTGAGATCGAACGTGTGTCTATTGCAATATATATCGTTATTGTTTTATCGCCCAGCCTTACTGAAACCTGTGGGGCGGGTCTAAAAAAAACCTTTAAGACACACTTTAAGATATATACTGCATCATAAAGAATAATTACATGTTTATAGTGATTAAATACTTTGGCAGTTTGTGTTTTTATAGTTTAGATGAAGGGTAGTGACCCGAAACGTCACAACAGTTTGTGGTGATAATTAAAATCACTTGGGAGCTAAAGCTGTGCAGTCTTCTCCATTTCTTTCATCCATCGACTTTCAACTCTAGCACGCTGCTCAGAATTGAATGTGCGCGTCAATCTCACTTTTGCTCTGTTTTTATAGTTTAGTCATGGTTTAGAGGTCCAATAATCTTGGTTAGTTCTGGTTCTGGCTTCATTTAGTATTTTTGTAGATCTGAGTTAGTGATTTATGGTGACTTTAACACATGTGTTGGACTCGGTTAGGAAGCAAAGCCCGGGGCATGGCCCTCCCACAACCGCCCGCACTACCACCACCACCAACCCCGCTGCAGGGGCGCCGGTTCGGTCTCCGGCTCCCTCCTCCTGCTCCACTGCAGCTCACGGGGCTCGCAGCAGCTCTGCTCCGGGCGCATCCCAACGCTCTCCTGTCCCCTGCTCTCCCCCGGGTCCTACTCCAGTCACACCCTCCCCTCCACGGCCTCTGTTTGCACCAACTACACTCCTGGTGGGGGACTCTATCATCAAACACTGTAAGTTCTTCAATGCCATCACGCACTGCTTTCCCGGAGCCACTGTCCCTACCATCCTCACTAAACTACCCGCACTTCTACAGACAGCACCCCCCACAATAACCCGGATCATAATTCATGTTGGTACAAATGATGCTGCACTCCGCCAATCTGAAATCACCAAACTCCATTTTAAGGACCTTTTTAACCTTTTATCAAAAACCGGAAAAAGTGTTTTTATCTCTGGCCCTCTGCCCACGTTGAACCGGGGCGTGGAACGTTTTAGCAGGATACTATCACTCACCACTTGGCTTCAAAAATCATCACAGCAGCACAACTTTGGTTTTATTGACAATTTTAATTTGTTCTGGAACCGCCACCCCTTCTTCACACCCGATGGACTCCATATCAATAAACTCGGCACCCGGTACCTGATTTCAAACATCACCCACTCAGTTCAATCCCGTCCCCCGCACCTCTGACAATCCACCACTCCATCCCACATCATTCCTGCCCCGCTGGACTCCAACATCAGTCCCTGCTCCCCCCCCCCAACAAGGAATTTCAGTTCTGTCCAGACCCCGCCCCTACAGACCGTCCATACTCCGGAAACCGTCCCTCAACACCCTCATCCCTGTTGCCCTTTGCTCCTCCACATCATCTTCTCCCCTCACTACAAACAAAAATGACTCTCCATCCACCATCAGGTTTGCTCTTTTAATGTACGCTCTCTTTTAAATAGAACTTTTATCATTAATGATTTGATTTTACAACACAAACTGGATGCTATGTTTTTAACTGAGACCTGGCTGGGTCCGGATGCTCCGGCTGTTCTCACAGAGGCCTCCCCTCCCGATTTTAGCTTTGCTTTTAAAACAAGAGAAGGAAGAAGAGGTGGTGGCACAGCCTCAATTTGGAAAAACACCCTGGCCACCAAAACCATTAATTTTAACCAATACTCAAGTTTTGAGTATCATGCCCTTGTTTTTAGCAGCCCCGAAATTTTAGCAGTAACCATCTATCGGCCACCAAAAAAGTGCAGCCGTTTTATCAATGAATTTTCAGAGTTTTTATCTTTTTTATACAATTCCTATAATAGGATTGTTTTAACCGGTGATTTTAACATCCACTTTGACAACCCATCAGACCATTTTACCTGCGAGTTTGTAAGTATTTTAAATTACATGGATTTTACTCAACATGTCACACAGCCGACGCACAACAGAGGGCACACCCTCGACCTGGTCATTACTTATGGCGGGTGTGTCCTCTGTTGTTGACCTGGCTATCTCTGACCACTATTGTGTGTTTTTTAAAATCACTGGTTTTGTTAAACAGGAGACCTCTGTGAGAACTGTGAAGAAACGACGTCTAACCCCTGAAGTGGCTGCAAATTTTATGGACATTCTAAATAACACTCCTCAGTTGGTTTTACCTGCCCCCTGTGATTTTATAGCAGATGATTTTAACAGTAGACTAAGAACTACACTGGATCAGGTTGCTCCATTAAAAATTGTAAGCATTCAACAAAAATCTATAGCCCCTTGGAAAAATGAGGAAGCAAGGAGTATGAAAAGACAGTGCAGGGTGGCAGAGCGAAGATGGAGAAAAAATAAAACGACAATCAATCACGAAATATATAAAAACCAACAGCAAATTTACAACAACACAATCAGGAAAAACAGGAACAATTACTTTGCAAAACTAATCAGCCAGAACAAAAATAATCCAAAAATCCTCTTTTCAACCATCGACACCATTTTAAACCCTGATTTTAGCATGTCTCTTTTAACCCCCACAGACTCCCTCTGTGAGGATTTTGCAGTCCACTTCATGGGGAAGATAAATACAATCAGATGTAACATTTTATCCAACCGCACTACTGTTTTTAACACATCTGATTGTTTGTCTTCACCAGAGGAAACACTGGACAGTTTTGTCCTGGTTGATGCTGAGATGCTTGATAAAGTTTTCTCCTCAGTGAGGCCCACCACATGTCTTTTAGATCCAGTCCCCACTCCATTTTTTAAGTCATTTTATGAATCTTTTAGAGAGGAGCTTTTAAACCTGATGAATTGCTCTCTTCAGACTGGGGTCTTTCCTGCAGCCTTCAAAGCGGCTGTGGTGAGGCCCCTTCTGAAGAAGAGCAATTTGGATTTTAATGATTTTAACAACTACAGACCGGTATCCAACTTACCATTTTTAAGCAAAATTTTAGAAAAACTTGTTTTTTACCCAGCTCAATGCCTTTTTAGATCAGCAGCAAATTTTAGAGAAATTTCAATCAGGATTTAGGGTGAACCACAGCACAGAGACTGCTCTTTTAAAGATTTTAAATGATTTTAGACTAAATTATGATTCTAAAAAGGTGACCGTGTTGGTTCTACTGGATCTAAGCGCTGCCTTTGATACAGTAGACCACACCATTCTTTTATCCCGCCTGAAACACCTCGGCCTCTCTGGTGCTGTCCACAAATGGTTCACTTCTTATTTAACAGACAGATCCTTCATGGTAAGTTTGGATACCTGCTCCTCTCAGGTCCATAAAATCACATGTGGTGTGCCCCAGGGTTCCATTTTAGGTCCAGTCCTTTTTAACCTGTACATGCTCCCTCTTGGCGGTGTCATCAGGAGACATGGAATTGACTTCCACAGTTATGCAGATGATACTCAGCTGTACATCTCCATGTCTCCTGACGACACCAGGCCAATGGATGCTCTTTTTAACTGCATTTTAGACCTGAAATCCTGGATGGCAGAAAACTTTCTCCAGCTCAACCAGGACAAAACTGAGGTTTTAGTCATCGGTCCTGAGGCCCAGAGAGAGAAACTTTTACCGAAACTCCAATCACACTCATTTAATCCATCATCACAAGTGAAAAACCTGGGCGTGATCTTTGACTCTGAGCTGACTTTTATTCCTCACATCAAGAACATCACAAAAATAGGTTTTTATCATTTAAAGAACATCGCCAGAGTCCGCCCCATTCTCTCTCGGGCCAACACGGAGACGCTGATGCATGCTTTTATCACCAGTCGCATTGACTACTGTAATGCCCTGCTCTCTGGTCTTCCCAAAAAGAACATTTCAGGTTTACAATTACTTCAAAAACTCGGCCGCACGTGTCCTGACTAAGACCAGGGGGCGGGACCACATTACACCGGTTTTAAAATCGCTGCATTGGCTCCCCGTGTGTTTCAGGATCGATTTTAAGGTTCTTTTAATGGTCTTTAAATGTCTTAATGGTCTTGGGCCTTCTTATCTTTCAGATTTGCTTTTATCCTATGAGCCTTCCCGGCCCCTGCGCTCCTCCGGCAGCAGACTCCTAACCATCCCCAAAGTCAGGACACACACTCACGGCGAGGCATCTTTCCAGCACTACGGCCCCCGTCTCTGGAACAGTCTGCCGGAGGAGCTCAGGGCCGCAGAGAACGTTCATATTTTTAAGAGTAGGCTCAAGACGCACCTTTTTAGAGCAGCTTTTGATTAGTATTTATTATCTATTATTGCTTTTTAGTACATCTATTTATGTTTTTAGACGGATTATATTTTTATTTATTTTTATTATTTACTATTTTTAATTATTTATTGTATCTACCCATTTACTATTGTTATTTATTAGGCAGCTGCCATTTTTCTTTTTATTTTCACATTCTATTGTTCTACTTTCTATTGTATTATTGTATTGTTTTAGTGTCCCCAGTGTTTCCTCTGGAGGAGCCCTCTGCACTGAGAGCTGGGGTCTGCTGTGGCTTCGGGGGACTGGCTCTTGGATCCGGTGGGGGTCTGGGGCCTCCTCTCTCCTCTGGGTCCTATGGGGTCTGAGTCCTGGGCCTGGTGGGGTCTGGGGCCCCTCTCTCCTCTGGGTCCTGTGTCGTTGCCTGTGGCTGCAGCCGGCTCTCTGCTCCTGGTGCAGATGGCTCCTTGGATGACGCTTCTTCAGCCGGTTACATCTGCTCCCAGCCCCATTTCTTTTTATTGTTTTACCTATTTTACCTGATATGACTTTATACTTGTGATGTGTGTGTGTGTGTGTGTGTGTGTGTGTGTGTGTGTGTGTGTGTGTGTGTGTGTGTGTGTGTGTGGGTGTGTGTATTGTATATATAATTATAAATGTGATTTTGGGGGGTCTGTGGGGAGGAGGGTTTAGGGCTGGGCATGTTGGATTGTTTTTAACTAAACTGTAAAGCACTTTGTGTTACACTTTTTGTATGAAAAGCGCTTTATAAATAAAATTTGATTGATTGATTGAAATGCAACAGTCCTCATGACTTACAGTATGTGACTTGTGGACCACTGGTTTCGGGCTTTCCTATGTCCACAAATGAAAGACTGTTATCCCCAACTGAACCAAAAGTCCCAATTGTATCAGAGTTCACTTCATCCAGAATAAGCATGAACACACCCTAAGTAACAATTATTCCCAAAATGTCTTTCTAAACAGCAATACAAGAGGGTACATACTTAAATTAATTGCCATGCTTAATAGTGGCAGTAAAAGGACTCGTTTTCTTCTTGTTTACATCTGCATGCCAAACGTCTTGCGCAGTTCCACGAATGAGGCCTCGATGGGACAGGTGTATAATTTGATTAAGTAATCTATGCAGATGACTGTAATTTGCATTGCCTTGAAACAGCTCAGTAGAGTGGCAATTCAAAGTGTAAACGCACAGGGGTTCAGACCTGTGCTGAGGATACACACCAATCTTGTGTCTTAATAAAATAAATTGGTAGCATTGAAAGACAATAGCAACAGTGGCTCAGTTGGTAGAGCACTGGCCTTTGAGCCTGAAGGTCATGGGTTCAAGCCCACCGTAAGACCTACTTCACGGCTCCCACTGATGTGATGTTGTGTCCTTGGGCAAGACACTTAACCCCACTTTGCCTGAAGCCCCCACTGAAAGATCTCAGCTCACCACCTGCAGGTGGATCAGTGAGGGGCTGGTGCTCTGTGTACTGGGTGCAGCTCTGACTGCCATCCCCCGACCCAGAAATGGATTAAGGGTAAGAAAATGGATGGATGGATGGAAGAAAGACAATATCAAGAGTTGTCATCATTAAGTTGTGGTTTTATTCTATATTGTTACAGCCCACGGCCCGGAATTCCCTATTTTGGGGATCACTTTAGTTTCTCCGTGGCGTCTCCGTGTGTTTATGTTTCCTCCCTTCTTCAGAAAACCACGCTTGTGAGTCCTGGGCTCCAAATGGCCAGTCGTTCCCCACCTGGTGCTGAATGACTACAATGCTTGGGTAATGATTGGGCGGCAGATAAGGCAGTTCTCCAATCAGCGCGTGCTCACTTGGAGGACCCGCCCTTATAAGCTGCCAATCTTCCGCAGCTCGGGGCAGCTGGAGTTAGTGGACTCCAGTTCGCCATTTAGTTACGTATGTCTGTGTTCTGTCACTTGTGCCGGCTCTTTAGTTCAGTGACTTGTGTAGTTAATGTTAAGACACTTTAGTTCATATTACACTTTTGGTTTTGTCAATTGCTTACTTCTTTAATAGGTTATTTATTTACTCTGTGTGTTTTGTAGATATTTAATCCTATTTTGTTACCAGTTTTAACTATTTTGTCATCTTAATGAATTATGATTTTAGCTATCATTCTAACATCTTGGTTATTTTGCTACTTCCTTATACCTAAGCTGAGCCGGGTCGTAACATGTATATATCCCTATATCCCGCTGTTTCTTTTCAATCAAAATTGTTTGGTTCTATCACTAGTATTTGTATGTATTTTTGGCCTTCAGACAATTGAAAAGAGAGGACCAACCTCACTCTTTTTGTGTTCCAATTTTTTTTCCAGCTTTTATGTACAATAGGTGGACGGTGACTTTGGTTATGTCAATGTTGTTTGGAGGAGCTAAAACCTGTGGGTTGGCTTTGTTGCGATGCCATATAAAAATGTCTCTCTGATTATCTTCCTTCTGAAAAAACTAAACTTGAAAAAAGACTCAGGGGCATTTGCTCGCAAGATCCCAGCGTAAGTCTCTCATACATGTTTTCTGTAAAGAACGTTTTTAATGGACTTGAAACAAAGTTGAGACCAATCAGTCGCATTCAAGTGATTGAGAGGATTTCAATGGGAATCCAAATTCTAATATTAAACAAGGGCGAGCTGATCAACTTGCACTGAAATTGTGGATGTAAAATCTAAACTTTTGCCCATTGGATTTTGGTCATGGACGTGGACAGTGGAGGATGCCTGGCCAAAGCAAAGAGATAAATAGTGTAGTCTGAGGTTCTAAAAGCTGGCAGGATGAATGGACGGCAGAACACTTTGAATTATTCATTGGTGCTGTGAATTTGTCAGTGTCTGTAGCGCCAAGCAGACCGCTTACCCGGCTGTGACATTCAAATGAGCTCCAAAGATTTGTAAAAACCACACACCTGAAGCCATTCCAAACTTTATTCCTTTTGAATTGGATCCTGTATCTAAAGATTCCCTCAAACCTGGTGACAAAAGGTAACAACTCCACACAGACATAAAATATGTGAATAAGGTCTAAAGCGTCTATATCTATTCTAGAAAAGGAAAACGGTAGCGGTATATTGTTTGCATTTGGATTTGTGAGTGACTTTCATTAATATTCACACCAATGACTGTGATTTCACTATGGCCCTGATGAGAACTTGCAGACGAAAGAATTCACTGCAAATTGGAGTGTCTCTTTTCTCTTTTACCAGCAGAATTGAAGATGAAAAAATTATGTAAGACAAACAGCATCAAATCCAAAACCCCACTCTACAATTGCATACTGTGTTGAATTTGCAAAACGTACCTGTGTACAATTTGCAATATTATATAAGTAATGACCTTATTATTTGTCTATTATATAATTTGTTGATTTGATAAACTGAGAAGTTAAGCCATGATCCCACACTCACTTGTCAGTCTGAAGGCTGTGCTCTGTGTCAAGTCGAGACAGAGATGACCACGATGGAGGAAGCAGCTTACAATAGCAGCGTGACAGGTTTGTAAAAGCAGCTAGAGGTGCAGCACCGGATTAATAGGCCTTTAGGTTAGAGCGAGAAAGCCCAAAGAGAACCCAGATCCATCCCAAAAGCTTGCCGTTTGTTGACAGAGTTCAGTTTCCCATTGTTATGTCTTGGATATTTTAGGAAATTTTGATCAGTGAAAAGAGGAGATTTCAGTTTTTCATTGCTAACTTGACATAACTTTGTATTTTTCATGACACAACTCAAAATGAACAACAACAAAGGAACACAATGTGCCACATGCTTTACCAGAGCCATACAACAACTGTGGGATTTCAGAGGGATGCCAAGATTGTGTAAAACAACTTGACCTACTCTAAAGAGTAACTTTCTCCCTTGGAATGTCTATGTACTCTCTAAAGAACATAGTAGAGAATAGCTAAAAGAGGCACAAGCATTTATTAGACAACAAAATATTAAATAATACAATCTTTTCCTTTTTATCCCCAAACTGACAGACTTGTTTTTCTTGTGGCCGAGGGCAAAAAATGAGGCATAATAGATTTTAATTTTGTTTGTAAAAATACATTGTATTGCTTGGGCTGTCACTGTCACTGTTCCTTACTTATTAGCTTGTTTACTTAAGGTTGCTGTGTGCATGCTTCTCATGTATGGGTGGGTTTCCTCCTGGGCGCTGCAGTTTTCCCCACCAAACAAGACGGATAGATAGATAGACCTTTATTGTCCCCAGAGGGAACTTTATTTCCACTGACACTGTCACATACTGTACATAGAATGGAGAGGAAGGCAATTACACACCATATGGTAAAATCCTCCAGTTTAGGGGATCCTGAACAAGTTGAGCGCCACCGTACTGCTCTTGACAGGTTTTCCCTACAATAGTAGTGAATGATTGTGGACAATAACTCTATAGCAAATGTTTTTTTGCCAGAGTTTTATAGTGAGTTTTTATAGTGAGTAATATGCCTAATGTGATTTGCACTGTAAAGAATGATCTTAGAATTACAAACCATTGCGTTGAGATTTAATTCAAACCAGCATTCAACCAGAGCTCGGGGAAACCACATCCAATTAACTTTTTTTGTACCTAGGAACTCTAACCCTCTACTCTCTGCTCCATCCCCAAACTATCCGTCATTTATGCCGAAACACTCCACAGCAGAGCAGTAATTACCAGCTTCCACTTCTATTAGCTATCTGTAACAGCTCTTGACCAATTATAAAGTGGCTGAATAATGAGTTTCCCTTTGAGAATTAGAGCTGGTTTCACGTGTTTGCCGCTTGAGGGCATTTGTGAGAAAATTATTTGTGAGAAGTGGAATAAAGCCTTGTAAAGTGGGTTGAATTAAACCGACTATAGCAATAAACAGCCAAAGCATGTATCCGAAGGGTCGCATCGCCTCGAGATTGTTCTGAGAAGAGTTTACAGATGAATGCCATGCTCGCTACCACCTCTGTCTAAAGTGCTCGGATAATGGCTAGGGACATGTACTGTAAATGCGGGTCTTGAGGCTTTGTTTTTTTGTGCTTCTGTTTATCATCCGGCCGCAGATCCCTTGCAGTGTGGGCGTCTGGGGTAATGGATTAGCGTGCTGCTGCCAGTGATATCATGCTCCAGAAACAAGTGCATATTTTAGTTCTTTTGTCGCTGTGTGGGGTCTGTGTATGTCTACGATGCCTGTGACTTGTGTTGATGTACCCCCTGGCATGGCAACCCTGCACTGAGGATTATTCAAAGGCACGAAAACGTTCGAAGTGGAGGGAAAAATGCAGAGGGAACAAGCTGGTCAGATGAGATTTCTTTTAACGGTTGGTGCTTGGTGCTAAGTCATGACTGAGATGAGTCAGTGCATTTACATATGGGTGAACGGGAGGAGTAATCAGGCTCAGGCTTTGCTCAGTTGGATGGAAGTTCAGGACAGGAAATGAAGGACTTATTGCCAAAGAGGAAACAAAATTCTTCCAGTAGCAAGATGATAGGTAATATTTATCTGTATCAGAAAATAAGAAAAGTTTATTTATACATACAAAGTTACATACTGTAAGTCTATGATTTATATAATGTTGATGATCATGGCTTACACTACATAAAGTGGGATACTTTGTCCTCTTTAAATAACTTTTTCTTCATGTTTTTCATACTTGTTTGATGTCCGAGTCGACTATGTGGTGCCCTGTGGGTGGAGCCACCTCTTTTGAAAAGCTTACAGGTGAACCTCATCAGGACTGTTTGTGGCTCTTTTGAAAATAAATCTTTGGATTTACAACTTTTAATACGAGTTCTGCCGTCTCATTTTGACACACGGGCCAGCTACCTCAAGTACTCAATTTTCTAAATTTTCAAATTTTCTGAGATTTCTTTATTAAGGTTTTTAAAAGATGTGCGCCAACTCTCAACAATATAACGTTATAAGTGCAGGTTGGATATATCTCACTTTTCATGTAATGAGTCTCATATATTAGTTTAACACATTAAATTACAGATGTAAACAGACCTTTACATGATACAAAACAAAAAACATAAAAGATTACAACCCTAATTATAAACTCACATTCTTCAGAATAAAAATTATATGGAATGGGATTGAAAGTGGGACACATATATTAAATGTGGCAGGGTGGCTCAGTGGTTAGCACTCAAGCCTCACAGCAGGAAGGTCATGGGGTTGAACAAGTGCCGACCCACAAATAAGCTAAAAGGGATAATTGCTTTTTATTCACATAGCACATGACAGGCTGTGACAAAGCTGTGTTACAATTTTTCCGTATTATATAACTCTTCAATATGCATTCTTTTGAAAAAAAAAAATGCACTAACTTAAAGTCTCACCTGAAGCCACATTTGTCTTTAGTTAAAGAAACTAAATCAAAATGAAAGCAATACAATACGATAAGAGAACCTTTATGGGTTGACATCACTTTGCTGCATAAATTTGCATACAATAGTAGGGCAGGTACACGGATGCAGTGCATTCTTTCAAACTAGGACATTTTTCATCTTTTGGGATGTGATCAGCAGAATTGTTTAAGTGCATCATATGGCATCAATCCTATTTTCTGCTCTCTCTTTCACACGTCAGAGAGTACACTCGCACACTCTTGTCTTCATTTGGGAAAACGACAGCATTGTAGCTATTATAATAGAAGAGCACAGATTGAAGACGGAAATTAACAATACTCTTTAGAATATGCTTACAGACAATTTCATATTTTTAGGCTTGCGAGGTTCTTTCTGAAAGTTTCTGTGAATAATGTTTTAGGCTTGCTCTAACCAAATGAGGAGGAAGGAATACTCATTTTTACTAGTGATTTTCCCATGCTCACATAAGTCACTGGGGCAGGAAACATTTCTTAACAAAATATCACACTAGACTCATTAATTATTTTACCAGTGTCGCAGTGCTAATGTGATTTCCTTATTCGGTTGCTTAATCTCTAAAAGTGAAAAGCTAAGAATAAACTTTATCTTGGTGGTAAAAAAGATGGACTAAATGGAACGTGAGATTCAATAGCTTTCCACTGTCAGTGTCCTGGGGTTTCTCAAGCCGCTGCTGAGTCCTATTGAGTGTGTGCAAGTACGGGTGTTATCCTGATGAGGAACACATCAGGATTTTATCACCAGAGAACATATTTTTTATGTGTACATGCAATAAAAAGTGAATGAATGAATGTGTATAGGTATAATTGCTCAAATGAATTCCTAATTCCAAAGATAAAATGTTATAGTTTGATCTACAGTTTAGTAATCTGAACATATTTAGATTTTAGATATGTTGATGCATGCAAAGAACAAGTTATATATTTGTTTATTTGCATGGGACAGTGTGTATTAATGAAAAGCAAGTGCTGTAAATACACCAGATTGGAGGTGATCCCCTGAGGCAGGATTTATTTAAATAACTTGTCTGTGTCCCGAGGCCCTGCATCAGAGGCCATGCTTTCCTGAACTTGCTGCAGAGTGAGTAGTCAGACAGAGGAGTGGAAAGTAAGCACTTTGTACCTGCTTTGCAAAACGTGAGAAGGACTATGGGCTTATTAAATCAAGTCATTGAAGTTCATGCCAGCGCCGGGCACATTTAGCATTAATAAACTGCTTTTCATGGACGCGCGGATCCTGCAGTTACACGTTACTGTGGGATCGGGTTATTTCTGTTCTTTATCAAACTAAGTGCAACCACAGCGATGTGCAGTGAGGAGTTTGTGTTCCGACTGTTCTGTAAAGCTTGCTTCTCATTATTAATTGTGCTTAATAATAATACGTTTTTTTATTGAAGGACAAAGTGCAGTTACATTAAAACACACAAGATTTAGAATCATGCTTTTTTTTTTTTTTTTTCAATCATTTATTTATGATTTTTCAATAATGAACAAACACATAGACAAACAAACATAAACCCCTGGAGATCGCCGCAAGAAAAATAAATAAAAATAATAATAATAATAATAATAATAAATATAATAAAAATGAAAAAAATAAAATAAAAAAAAGAATAATAATAATAAACAATTTATATATATATATATATATAAAAAAAAACTATATCAATAATTTAAAATAATAAAAAAAAAAATCATGCTTTTGTTTAATTCCACCACGAACGAAACTGTTGAGATTCTTCTTAAACACAACATTCACTTTTTCTCCTGTTTCATGAAAACAAAGGTGAAACACCCAAATAAATCAGTAAGTTTCAAGGGAAAACAGTCTTGAGGAAGTGGAGGAACTGTCTAAATGGAATGTTGTAAATATTGTATGTTTGTATGTTGTTTGTTTCTATTTTTTATGTTTTATATAGACCTTTTTAGGTTTCTGAATTTAAAATTGAAGAAGATATAGTTTACACATATATCAATCAATCAATCAAATTTTATTTATAAAGCGCTTTTCATACAAAAGATGCAACACAAAGTGCTTTACAGTTTGGTTAAAAACAATCCCGCCGGCCCATGACCCCTCCCCCCGACCACCCAACAGACCCACCCCAAACCACATACACAGACAAACAAACACAGACGAACTCATGCCTTCTCACACACACACGCTCTCATGAACACACACACACACACACACACACACACGCACCAGTAAAACAATGATGAGAGACTTGGCAGGGTTCAGATGCAACCAGCTGAAAAAGCGCCATCCAAGGAGACGTCTGCAACAGGAGCAGAGAGCCGCCTGTAGCCACAGGGGACAACACAGGACCCAGAGGAGACCCGAAACCGAGGCCCCAGGCCCCCTCAGGTCCAAGAGCCAGACCCCAGCAGCCACACTGACCACCGCTCCTAGTGCAGAGGGCTCCTCCAATGGAAACACTGGGTACACTAAAAACAATACAATAAAAAAGTAAAACACTAAAATGTGAGACTAAAAGGAACTATCACCAAATGCATGAATAATAAAAGATAAATACAATTTATAAAATGGAATAATAAAAACGAATCAAAAGCTAATCTAAAAAGGTGTGTCTTGAGCCTGCCCTTAAAAATATGAATGTTCTCTGCGGCCCG
Source organism: Knipowitschia caucasica (assembly GCA_964034765.1). NCBI lineage: Eukaryota > Metazoa > Chordata > Actinopteri > Gobiiformes > Gobiidae > Knipowitschia > Knipowitschia caucasica. The sequence goes on from OZ035827.1 coordinate 30,427,200, forward strand.
GGAAGGGAAGGTTCATAGGATAAAAGCAGTTCTGAAAGATAAGAAGGGCCAAGACCATAGAGACATTTAAAAACCATTAAGAGAACCTTAAAATCGATCCTGAAACACAGGGGGAGCCAATGCATCAATTTTAAAACCGGTGTAATGTGGTCCCGTCTCTTGATGACACCGCCAAGAGGGAGCATGTACAGGTTAAAAAGGACTGGACCTAAAATGGAACCCTGGGGCACACCACATGTGATTTTATGGACCTGAGAGGAGCAGGTATCCAAACTTACCATGAAGGATCTGTCTGTTAAATAGGAGGTGAACCACTTGTAGACAGCACCAGAGAGGCCGAGGTGTTTCAGGCGGGTTAAAAGAGCGCTGCTTTTGACTGTATCAAAAGCAGCGCTTAGATCCAGTAGAACCAACCTTTTTAGAATTATAACTTAGTCTAAAATCATTTGAAATCTTAAAAAGAGCAGTCTCTGTGCTGTGGTTCACCCTAAAACTTGATTGAAATGTCTCTAATATATGTTGCTGATCTAAAAAAAAGCATTAAGCTGGGTAAAAACAAGTTTTTCTAAAATGTTGCTTAAAAATTGTAAGTTGGATACCGGTCTGTAGTTGTTGAAATCATTCAAATCTAAATTGCTCTTCTTCAGAAGGGGTCTCACCACAGCCACTTTGAAGGCTGCAGGAAAGACCCCAGTCTGAAGAGAGCAATTCATCAGGTTTAAAATATATATGATCCGGATCCCACGGATCCCAGTCTGTAAAAGTTTTTGCTGCATTTTATCCTGACCTGAAACACTGTGCCTTCACAGTTCATGAGTCCAGTGGGAAAAACTATGAACAAAACAAAAGAAGGAAGTTGGAAGGATCTGCCAATTTAGTCCCATTTTCAGTGTGTTCTATATATAAAATACAAAATAGTGGTACAACTTAGATACTTTTTCCAAGAAGTAAGTAAGAGTTGTTATTTTTAAACAGGGCATTTTACGAATCAAGGTCACACAAAGCCTCCAACCTTCACCATCCATTCACTCACTCACTCATTAAATAAATCAGTACGTGTCACTTTTTAGTCACCTTACTTTAATGTAATTTATTGCCAATAAAACCTTTACTTTGAGCCTTCAAAAATCAGACAACTTTACCATTTTGTCCATAGAGCAACTGTCGAAACCGAAATAAGGCCCTCCTATACATGCATCAAGAGTTCCGAGCTTCCGGCTCAACCGCACGGCATTGTGGAACTCTTGATGCATGTATTTGCTTTTGTTGCCTTCTCACCGCCTTGCCGCATCCTCTGTAACTAATTAGGCTGCCAGAGAGTGTCGCAACACCCTCCGCAGAGTCATAGAGCCCAAATTCAGATTACTTTAAGCCAATGGCCTTTCATATACACTCAGACATGGATTCTATCTCGGGGCCTTGGGAACAACTTATTAGGTTGCTTTGTTTACAGAAGCAGTAACTCAGAAGCAAACAGAAACAATCCAAACACAACTGGAGAGAATTGAAGTTCATCTATTTTTTTTATTTTATTTGAAAGTACAATTGCTTTTTGCAAGAAATAATGCAAAGGTTTTATCTGCACTGAGCCGTATGTTTTCAGTTGCAGTATGTGTATGTGTGGGTGAGAGTGTCCTTTATGTCCATGGAGGCATACTGTAGGTGAGTGGGATGGACTTCTAAGATTGTGATGCATATCTATCATCATATGACCCTGGGCTAAGTAATGTATTTAAAAGATTTTGGACGCTGTGAGCATGGACGGGTTTAAAAAGATTTTTTTTCTACCTATCTATAGATAGGGACAGTGTACACAATTTGAACCTTGACTTTATTTGAACTCACACATGTTTTGTGTTGCATCATTTGTTCAAAAAGTCTGTTATATCACTGGCCTGCAGACCTGGCTACGGCTGTATTTTTGGCTTTTGTCTCTTTATAAAGAAGTGTTTAATTGGTTGATTAAAGATAAACCATTGAAGTAACAAAACCAGAATCGTGTGGCAAATTTAACAAGACAGACGGCCATGTTTGCTCAAGTAGAACACTGCAATAATGGACTCTCTCTGCCAATGACTGCATCTAATCACACAGTGTTAGGAGCCAATCAGAGTGGCTTTGGACTTAATCTACTCATCTTACACTGATAAAGTTTAAGTCCATTCAAAACCTCTGTGCGGCATGTGCAGAAGGTCAGTGTGTAATGAGATCAATGCACTGGACTGTAGTGACGCCGCTGCCAGAGAGGCTGTAAGAGACTGATTCCCTCTTGATATTAATGTCAGCGATTAGAAGACACGTTATAGTCTTAACACTTTGGCATAACATTAGTGTTGAACTCACCTCGATTCATGAGCTTTTAAGTGACTTACTATAGCCTCGTATATGTTTTTCTTAAAGTACTATATGCCATCATAATTGGTATTATTTCTTCCAGAGTTTCAACCACATTTAGGAAAACACTAACAGGGATGGTTGCATTCAAACAAAGCAATCACTCTGTAGCTTTTAATACAGCTAAACAAAGCATCTTAATTAATAACAGAAAATGATTGGGGGTGTAGTAAACATGTTTTGGTAAGAGGGTAATAATAGAGATTGAGTGACCCTCTAAAAATCTACAAACAAATGCTACATTGTACATTGGTGGCGCATCCGTTAGCAGTTATGTTTCACAGCAAGAAGGTCCTGGGTTTGATTCAACCTCCAGATGGAATCAATGTGGAGTTATGCAGTTTTCCCCATGTTTGCGTCGCTCTGTGAAAGTCGATATAGCAAAAAAAGTAACAAAGAAGATCAACAGCCCTCAATTGACCAGTTTGTTTAAATTGATCAAGAAGGCCTTTATACATATAAACTCTGTCAATTGCCTGGTATAGTGTGGCCAACATTTTGATTTTAACTGCACAAGCAACAGCATGAGTTTGATAGACTTTAATATGAGCCATCAGAGAAGGAGAAAGATGAATACCATTCACTTTCATTATTAACACAGTGTAATGTCATTTCGTGGTCTTCCCGGTCACGCTTTAATAAACTCGCAGTCCCTTTTGGCTCCAGAAGTTAAATTAGTGGAATCTCATGAATAATAGTTTCATTTTTAAATACTCCGTTTCCCGGTGGGTAGAAGCTTCCAAAATGCCTGCCTTCTCCAATGTGTCAGCACCAAGAAGCAGAGGGTCTTATTTCGCTGAATTTCTTCTATTACAGCATGGAGATTTTGACTGCAGTGGGCGAATATGGATTAAAAACCAAGGATTTGATAGGATCACAACATTCAAAAGGCAAATGTGATACCCTATCTGATGAATAAGATTTGCTTATCTATAGAGAAAGCATAATACATCCCAAATCTCTGACTTGCTTACAAAACAAAATATACTGTATGCTCTAAATCCAGTCGCACGGACATGTTTGTTTTCTATTCAAATGCAAATGCAGCCTCAGTTCCCATTTATCCAAAGCATTTAAAGACATGTATTTGGAAGACGATTGTAGGGGAAGGTGAATGAAAGAAAGAGGTATGGCTGAATCATATAGAAAATCTCTGCATTGCACACATGCTTCGGAATGATGTCAGATCTCCCTAAGGGGTTGTCTACACACAGGCCAACATCTGACAACATGTAATTTAATGCTTACAAGCCCGCAGACGACTGGAGTTCTGATACTAAAGCACTTCCTGTGGTAGCAAACAATGTGAGCTGTGCACTGGCCAATGCGCTCTTAATGGGTCCAATTACCGCACACATTAAATACATGCGATACATACAGTACTTTTCCAGCCTGATGAGAGCATAGTAATTCAGGCTTCCACATCCGGTTTTACAGTAGAGGTGGTCCCTGTGCATAGAATATTAGAATCGTAAAATAAATTGCTAATAACGTAACCATTTTAAATCGTTAAAATTTGTGTTGTGGATTTAAATATTCAACATAATCATTTGCCAAATGCCGCCTCTCCGGTTACTATAGCCAAATATTTAAACATAATGTACATCCTATACTAAAATCAATTAAGATATGTAATCCTGAGCCTTTGAACCATTTTGCCACTGAACTAAAAATACAACATCACTGTGGTTTTGATATATTTAAAAGAACTATGTAGGTTTTCTCATGGTTACATTTTACATTCTGTTGAGGGACAGTATGTTAAGATTTTTAATTACATCTACTTCCATATCCCTGGACACAAGGTCAACACAGAATAATAAGGATGGCATGGGTTTCTCGTTTCTTTGATAAATTCCAGCTGGTTTGGGGTTTGCCTAAATATGTTCATGCTATGTATATGTGCATTTTACATTCAGGGCAAAAAAACTGCCAACAAAGTTTTAATATGCATTTTTTTTGAAAAGTTCCAAAAGTGCTTCAGTGTTTAATACTTTATATGCTTCAAACTAAAAATACATCACTTTAAAGTGTTGTTGAGACCAATCAGTGGCCCTTCATTACAGTAGTTGCTGCGTCTCTTTAAGTGTGTTTGTATAGCTCTACACACACTACTTTAAAGTCGATGTTAAGCTAATGCTGTATTCACATGGGCTCATTACCGCTGCAGACAGGCTGAATACTGTTAACAACAAACATCACTGCAATTGACTCCATAAACGTTGTCAACAAGTCGTGCGTTTCTTTGTTTCCCTTGTTCTCTCTCTCACAAAGGGAATGGCCTGAACCAAAGTGGCACTTCTGTGTACATCAGTTCAACCACAAGCCAGAAGTGACTAGTTCAGCATACATGCACCTTTTACAGTAGTTGATTTAACCACGTTATTTGTAGCCAAAAGCAGCCTCAAAGAGCTGTTCCAGAGATCATAGCGCTTAGCAGCCCAGGGAACTGTAAGACAAAACAGCGCTGAGTGTTTGAGAAGACTTTAGGGCACGAAGCAAAACTTATTTCACCAAATTAGATCAGATTTCATCAGTGTTTAGATACCTGAGGCGAAGGCATGATTTTAAAATTCAGAACTTAGAGAACAAACTGCTGAAGAATGTAGATAATAAAAGAGCAATTTGTCAAGATGTAGGAATGTATGAGAAAATTGTAATGATCAATGTTACCACAGCTCTCTGAGGATGCTAATACTTGACATAAGATTACATTCAAAACTAAAACCGGACAAGACAGTAGAACAAGCCCAAAGCACATGTCTACATTAAAACTGAACCAGATCAAACTGTGAAAAAAACTGGGTCGAATGAGCCTAGAGGCTGTCAGGGCTTTTAAAGAAGTTATGAAATGGCCAGAGCCATGAGATAAAATTATGAAAAATCTCAATGAACACAACTAGTACAGTATATGTGTAAACTGTGTCATATTTATTAACCAAAGAATGGATCAATGTTTTTGTTATTAAACAACAATTATAAATGGAAGCCAAAGAATTATCTGTAATATAATTATTAGTTAAGTAATAGTGTATTGCTTAGTTATATAGAGTAAATTTTTGTGTTTAAGCATTTAGCAATTTTAAGGTCATGAGCGTTACAGAAATGGAGGGAAAAAACGAAAACAAAAAAATTTCTTGAATGCAGAGCAAGCAATAGACAACAAGACTGGAATAATATCATTAACAGTGATAACATATTCAACATACTTTATTTATATCTTAACACGTGTTTCAAACCATACTAATTGTGATGTTTCGTAGACTGATTATACATAGTACACATTCATAGTATCATTCAATACAAAGGGATATAAAGAACTCAATAGTTTAGTATCCAAACTTAAATGCAGAGTAATAAAGTGGATCCTGCACCATGGCTGATATGTGATGCTTTTGGGTTCAGGTGCAGTAATTCAAAGTGGCTCAGGGTTGCATTGACACCACACTAATGAGGAGCGCAGCAGTTTAAAAAAGTCTCTTATGACTATACAAAGTCAGGGCACCCTTGTTGTAGAGGGAACAGACTTAACTTCACAACAGGAAATACAGACTGTAGTTATTATGGGAATATAATCCTCCCTGAATGTGGGAGTGATCTTGGGAGCAATAATAGAATAATAAAAATAGGCAATAATTATCTTGGGGGTATCTGCTATTGTATGTATGAAGTATCTCTTATTGTGCCAATTCAATTCGATGTATTCTTGTATAGCCCTAAATCATTACAGGAGTTGTTTTTGGAAGATTAAGCAAAACTGTTGAGTTCACCAACACAGATCAGAGAATCAAACAGTTCAAACACAAGAAATGTAATGATAAACAAAACCCATAGAGCCATCGGCCCATAAGGTGCAGATGGCCAATGTCCTTAAATGTTTTTCATGTGATACAACATATAGTTGGATAGTGGACAGTGTTCCTTGCTGCCCCTCTGGCTCTAACATGTGCTGTGCCTGTTGCTAGGGGCCCAGTCAGCGAGACAATACTGTATATGGACACATACAAGTCGAAACTTGGAACATTTCTGTAATTGTATATACGAAACCCATATTTAATATAGACTTATTACATGAAAAGTGATATATGTTTATTATATTTCTGATGATTATGGCTTACAGTCCATTTTCAAAATCTTGTATTGTAGTTTTATTTTTAAGCTGTGAGCCAATTATCAACATTAGAATGTCATAAATGTGTTTCAAAGTGTGGGTTGAATTACAAAACAGTATTGACTTTTGAAAGATATTCTAATTTTCCGAGTGAAAATGAGGATAGAGGAGAGCAGCCATTATATAACTAGTTATCTCTTACTATAAAGGCTTTGTTTCAGGGTTTTGTCTTTTTCCATTGGCCTGCTGACATGGTTATGGCCGTTCTTGTGATCCTTGTCTTATATGCAAAAGTATAGTGCGATCATTTTACATGCATGTCACTGGTTGTGCGCAAAAAGAGTCTTAAAACTAGACAAAACTAAAACTATTCAAGATAGTTATTGCTTTATTCGTAGGAACAGGAGCAGAAATGAAACAGACAAAGCTTAATCTGAAGCAAAACTCTTTCTACCATTTCAAATCAAAACTTGTTTGGGATAATTACTGAACAACATTTTGAGCATCTTATTTGCAGCAGTGATCTTCTCTTGTTTTGGACAAAATGGCCGTGAACGTGACAACAATGACACTGATGAGGGGATGACCCACACCGGTGCACTGCGATGAGACTGTGTGAGACTTATTTTGGATGTGCAAGTCCTCCTCTCTCCGGCTCAACTCAAACTGGAGACTGCTGTGTGAATAATAGGGCGCACACAGCACTACTGTGCTCATATTTTATGCTCTGACTCTCCAGTGGGAGCAAAATCCCTAATGCAATAACCGTTTTTCTATAGAAGTATAAGTGAAGTTTGGCTCAATTATCAAAACAATAATGACTTGTAGCTGCATACTGTAAATCACCAGACGAGCACACGTATATTTATGTTTCCCATCACATTATTGATGATTTTGTTGCTACCTATTTAAGCAGTACTGAATTATGATTTAGAATAAACGCACAGTCATGCGGTCCAATTCTGATTTATATTCTCTACCCTCCAGCGGAAATATCAGCAGAGCTATCGTTTGTTTTGCCTCCTCTCCCCAGTGCACTATTTACCAGCTGGGAGAAGTAAATCTTGTTATCAAAATCAATTAATCAAACCGCAAACGGCAGTTTAGTGGTATAATGAAGGCTGACGACGTCATGATTGTAAGTGTACTCCAAACGCAGAAATCTAATTAGCCTATAGCACAATATTCTGCTGTCTGTTTAGAGCGGTGGATGAAATTTAAATGGCATTTTAATTTATTACATCAACTTTGGGTTGAGGTGAGAAGGTGGTGTTGTCACAGCTGCAATATAAAACGTGAAATATTTTGTGGAGGACAGAATAGATTGTCCTTCTACCATTCAACAAAAGAGTTTCAAGGTTTCACTTGCTCAATCTGCACATGTCTCATCTCGGCTGCTTTGGTGTCTTTGAAAAGAATTTCAGTAAATAGTCTAAATTCATTCACTCCATACACGGTGGTGATAAATTACTACTGTAGCCACAGCTGCCCATGGGCCCACTGACAGAAGATGGCAGGTCAACTAGTATCTGCCATCGGCCCATCCAGAAACACCATCAACCATTCACTCAAAACCACCAGACTCCATCCATCCATTTTATTCCCCTTAATCCATTTCTGGGTCGGGGGGTGGCAGTCAGAGCTGCACCCATGGTACACATAGCACCAGCCCCTCACTGATCCACCTGCAGACGGTGAGTCAACAGGAGCCTTGATCTTTCAGCAGGGGCTTCAGGCAAAGTGGGGTTAAGTATCTTGCCCAAGGACACAACGACAGCAGACATCAGTGGGAGTTGTGAAGTAGGTCTTCAGGCTCAAAGGCCTATGTTCTACCAACTGAGCCACCAGACTCATTCTAGGAAATGTGGGTAAGGTGTCTTGCCTAAGAACACAACAGCAGTTTGGCACTTAACAGCTGCCACACTGTGGCACCTGATGTTCTGTCTCCCATCACAGTACTAACCAGGTATGCCCTGCTTAGCTTCCGAGGTCTGACAGGATCTGGCCTTAACATGCAAAGTGACGCCAAATATCCATCCATCCATGTCCTTCCCGTTTGTCCATTTCTGAGTCAGGGGGATCGCCATCAGCTGCCACCCAATCCACAGAGAACCAGCCCCTCACTGATCCTCCTGCAGGTGGTGAGTGCACATAAGGATCTGTGGGGGACAGTACAACCTTGATCTTTCAGCGGGGTCTTGCCTAAGGACACAACGACAGCAGACATCAGTGGGAGTCAGTGCAGAAGGACATAATAATATGTTTTATTTATCTATATTTGGCTCACAGCTGGTATAAGCCATAATCATCAAAAATATAACAAACAAAGGCTTGGCATATGTCTCTTCGCATATAATGAGAATATGCCATAATTATTGGTTTCACATTTTAAATTAAATTACAGAAAAAAAAATTAAACTTCTGAACAATTTTCCGTCTTTCACCTGTATTGTTTCAATTACGCATTGAAGTGATTAAGCTTTTATCGCGGACTCAACAACGCATTCAATTATACTTCACTCCTCATTATAACCCAATACAGATGCCCTGCAGCTGAAAAACAGAGATGGAAACAATCTGGACTGCACATCCACACAGTGTAAATGAGTGTGTGAAAGTCCTTGACCTATTACATAAAACTATGCAGTTCAACCTAACCCATTTCAATCGAAGACATACCGCTTCTGATCTGAGTAAGCCAAAAAAAATCCCCACAATTTATTTTTTAATGGTGATGTAGAAAGTGGCCAACTCTTTCAATTAATTTATTGGAAGCACACTGACAGAGACCTGCTTGGCACAGAAAGAAAACCACTTCACAAGAATACATTTGCCATCTACAAGACATTGATAAACACTCCAATGCATAAGATCCACCTACTCTATGAGCTAGCGTTGCCTAGGTAACCGCACTAGAAATCCAGCAGTTAGAGACACAGATCTGCTCTATCGGGATTCGGGCTGGTGCTGACTCTAGCAGATTTAGCAACTTTACTATGTTTTGCAATTCTTTTTTTAGCTAATGGTCTGAGAGGAGAGCGAAGCCTGGGGTCAGATCATTGCCTATAGACACATTGTTCTACAGCACTTAAAACAATTAAGTTATCAAATATTAACATTTAGCTTGAGTTTGATAAATTACTCATAAAGCCATCACTGCCTGGTGTTTTTTTGGCAGGGGCTGTGAAGGCATTTCACGTGTCTAAAGGGAAATTAAGTAATAAATGAAAAAGAAATATGTAATGTATTTTTTAAAGAGAAAAAATATCATGTTACTAGTATACAGTAAAAACCGGACAATCCACTGACCTTTATCTTTCCCTTGTGATATTTAGGTATTTAGGCTGGCCGTTTACATATTACCCTGCCAAGGAATATTATCGTCATCTCTGAGTGTGTGTTTTTCTATGTACAGGATTGGGCAAAAACTAACGGGCGCATCGAGCAGACATTTGGTGGAATGTGAGGGTAGAAAGACCCCAGGATTTGCACAGGCTCTATTTTTTGGATAGAAAAAATATCACATTTGTCTTTACAAATGTGAATTCTGTTCTTCCTGGAGTCCAAGATATGTCATATTATTATTGTATTCCTATCATAGACTGTATATATTAACGGACGCCTATCGCCGCCGTTCTAACTAATGGGCCAAAAATTAGGCTTTCATGGAGTGATTCAAAATGGCCGTGGGGGTTGGAAAATGCACCTGCGCATGCGTCAACCGGCACGAGCCCCATTCATTTAAACGAGTGCCTTCAAAAATTCACAGCGACTAAAATAGACTTCCAAAAAAATTCACCCCCCTCAGCATTGACACACATGTGGAACGGAGCTTTGGCCAAGAGCCAACTTTTGGACCATCCTGTAAAGACGTTTTCGAAAGGTCAGCTAATGCTATATGTTAGCATTGGCTAATTCTTCTTCTGGGTCCACCCCCATCGGCCCGGGGTGGTATTGCAAGCATGTCAGCGCACTTCATTTTGGCCACTTTTGAGCCGGAACCCGCCCCCACTGATTCCTTTTATTATTACTGCATTCCTACTATTATCATTCATTCCTATTAATATTATTATTGTATTCCTATTATTTTTAGGGACCCATTGAATTTGAGCCTGAAATAAAAATGAATAATAATAATATTTGACGAGGTAAGAGTTTTGGTACACAGATGGTCCTAAGATAGCTTGAAAAAGTGACAATATTTTCTGGGTGATTGAAGTCTATAAGTATAAGTAGGGCGACAGTGGCTCAGTTGGTAGAGCATTGGCCTTTGAGCCTGAAGGTCGTGGGTTCGAGCCCACCATAAGACCAACTTCACGACTCCCACTGATGACTGTCGTTGTGTCCTTGGGCAAGACACTTAACCCCTCTTTGCCCAAAGCCCCCACTGAAAGATCTCAGCTCCTGTGGACTCACCACCTGCAGGTGGATCAGTGAGGGGCTGGTGGTCTGTGTACTGCCACCCCTCCCCCCCGACCCAGAAATGGATTAAGGGGAAGAAGATGGATGGATGGATGGATGAAGTCTATAAGTCAAATATTCAGATTTAATAAATGTAATGGCTCTTAAATACGTGAATCCTCTTGGGTTGTCCCCTTCCTCTCACCCAGTTATTTTGTCAGCCGTTTCATAGCTTATACAAAAAAATACATGTTCCGATGGGCCCTTCAGTCTCAGTCTCCCCTGACAGTCCCAAACTGTGCTCACAGGTGCCAACAGATGGGCTTCACAGGAAGGTAGCATTATTTCAATCACATCCATCAGTTCTTTAGATTTTACAACTGTATCTGTTACGCAGTCTCTGATAGTGCTCTGATATTAAATCAAAAGGAAATTAATGCCAATCTCGCCTGACCGCCCTGGGACTCCTCCATCGGAAATGTAACGTTCAAGAGCTAAAGATATGAAGAATGATGGAATAAAGGGGAAAATAAAAAAAGGAAATTACGATTGGAACTAAAGCTCTGATAATAGCGAGCTGTGGGAATATTTGACTCAGCAGGCTTGGGGTCTGAATTCAAATCTGGAAGACCAAGCCATCCATGCTCACCCTTACAGACAGGAGAGTGCTTCTTCCAAACTACAACAGTTTTTTGGACACTCAAAGACGCTTAACAGAACACAGTGGTGGTAAATTACTGTTTGACTGATAACTGTCCTGGGGCATCATTCACAGACACACCAGACTCATTCTAGGGCAATGTGGGTGAAGTATCTTGCTTGAGGATACAACGACAGTTTGGCAGCCGCCCCACTGTGGCACCTACTTCCCAGAGGTCTCCCATCACAGTACTAATCAGGCTCTGCCCCATTTAGCTTCTGAGATCGGATGGGATCAATCTTTCACCTGCAGTTTGTGCAATGAATGGTCATAGCATTGACTGGAATGCAGAATAAATTCAAATAATCAAATGATATCAATTAGAAAAGGCGATTCCCGATGCCAATTATTTACAGTAATTCAAACAATGCCAGGCGTGTCACTCATCTAAATCAGTTGCAAATGCCCATTTTACATAGTATTTCTAGTTTAATTGCATCCTTTAACAAGCCATAACAAGAATAAGATACAAAGGATCAGAACAAAAGTATCCTCTACAAATGTCTTAACTCTGTACGTTGCATAATCCAGTTGCACGTCCCAAGTAAAACCGTTTAATTAGAAAACACACAGTTGCATTTGCACAAATGACTTAGGCCGAGTAGTGGCTTGTTTTTAGCAATTTACTCCTTAAATAATAGGGCGACAGTAGCTTAGTAGAGCATTGGCCTTCAGGCCTGAAGGTTGTGGGTTCAATTCCCACCTCTACACCTTCTCCACCAACTCCCACTGATGATTGCTGTCGTTGTGTCCTTGGACAAGACAAGCCCCCACTGAAAGATCAAGGCTATGCTCACAGTCAGAGAGCAGCCGTCCTCCTGTGGACTCACCACCTGCAGAGGGTCAGTGAGGGGCTGGTGCTATGAGACTTGGGTGGCATCTCTGATTGCCACCCCCCTGACCCAGAAATGGATTAAAGGGTAGAAAATGGATGGATGGACACTCCTTAAATAAATAACCACCGGCTGAATTGAAATATTGTGTTGTGTACTGCAATTAACTAGGTTTGAGTTTGTACTTTTGAAATTATGACTTGCTTTGGAAGTGTGATATACTGTATAGGTGTGACTTTGTTAAGGGAGACATATAAAAGCTTGTAAGTGCACCACATTGAAAGCGCAAATATTTGCTCAAAGTTGTATTGTCCTCGTTTTGGTAATGGCTCTAAAACAATGGGGCTGAAAGTGCACCCGTAAAATATGCTGATCCAGAAGAGTAACTGCTTAATCATTTAGAGACTTAAAAAAGGGAAATGCTTTCTTGTTGATCAGGATGTGAATACAGTAAAGTGCAGACACTTTTTCCAGGAATCTGTTGCTCTATTTCAGCCAACACTTTATTAGGCCCGAGCCCCGAACGGGGTAAGGGCCTATTGCTTTCACAATGGTGAAAACAAATGGTGGCGGTGCGTGACGGACGCGTCAGCGCCCGTCACTCACCAAAACGTGACAGTTGCGTGCGTAAACTCAAAAGCTTTAAAATGATGAATCACATGCCATTGAAACCTATATTGTTTTTGCTCGAGACAAGTCACAAAAAATTCCTTTTTTATTTATTTATTTATTTATTAGGCCCGAGCCCCGAACGGGGTAAGGGCCTATTGCTTTCACAATGGTGAAAACAAATGGTGGCGGTGCGTGACGGACGCGTCAGCGCCCGTCACTCACCAAAACGTGACGGTTGCGTGCGTAAACTCAAACGCTTTAAAATGATGTATCACATGCCATTGAAACCTATATTGTTTTTGCTCGAGACGTTGAACAAAAAATTCCTTTTTTATTTATTTATTTATTTATTAGGCCCGAGCCCCGAACGGGGTAAGGGCCTATTGCTTTCACAATGGTGAAAACAAATGGTGGCGGTGCGTGACGGACGCGTCAGCGCCCGTCACTCACCAAAACGTGACGGTTGCATGCGTAAACTCAAAAGCTTTAAAATGATGTATCACATGCCATTGAAACCTATATTGTGTTTGCTCGAGACGTTAACAAAAAAATTCCTTTTTTAGGCCCGAGCCCCGAACGGGGAAAGGGCCTATTGTTTTTGCTCGAGAGATGTCAAATTCTGCACTTTGAGCTTTAATTTCACCCCCTGAACATGCATGAAAAGTTGTAAAATTTTGCCCAAACATCAGACCTGTTGAAAAATTTGATATTTTGGTGTTTATTTTTATGGGACTCAAAAAATGCCAGAACAGCGCCACCTACAACAGCCAATGGGAGTTTCAGAGGTCAAGTTTGTCGTAGAGCCATGAAATTCGGTACACATGTTCCTCAAGTCAAGATACGACCGAAATGTTATCATGGCTCCGCCCTCTGACAAACAGGAGGCCCATAAATTTAACTGCAAAATGGAAAAATGAACAGCAAAAGTTTTCATACATGTCGGTTGGAAAGCGACTCCTCCTCGGCCGTTTCACCCATTGGCCTCCATATCACTCCACATTGTCTAAACACATGTACCATCAAAATGACCTCAGGGATTTTTGATCAGTGAAACGGTGTTTGAGCAGCGGTGCGGCAAAATGTGAGCGTTTATTGGCCGTTTTTCACAACCTTCTATTTGCTCCCGTTTACACATACAAATTCCGATTTGCACAAAACTTGAATCCATGGTTCAACTCTAGGGTCTAGGTCATTTGAAAGTGAAATAATTGAACTTGGCTCATTAACGCCCCCTACAGACTATTTCAAAGTTTTTAGTATAAAAAACTCTGAAAACTTTGACTCCATCTGTAGGGGCACTAATGAGCCAAGTTCTTTTATTTCACTTTTAATTGACCTAGACCCTAGAGTTAAACAATGTATTAAAGTTTTGTGCAAATCAGACTTTGTATGTGCAAACGGGAGCAAATTTAATATTGTCCAAAACGGCCAAAAAAAGGTCACAATTTGCAGCTCCCCTGTTCGAACAACGTTTCACTGATGAAAAATCGTCAAAGTCATTTTCAAGGTACATGTGTTGAGATGATCTGGAGCGATTTTGAGGCGAATCGGTGAAACGGCCGAGGAGGAGTCGCTTTCCAACCGACATGTATGAAAATGATTGCTGTTCATTTTTCCATTTTGCAGTGAAATTTATGGGCTTCCTGTATGTCAGAGGGCGGGGCCATAATAACATTTTTTTCATGTCTTGACTTGAGGAACATGTGTACCGAATTTCATGGCTCTACGACAAACTTGACCTCCGAAAAATCCCATGGGGGTTATTATTAGGCCCGAGCCCCGAACGGGGAAAGGGCCTATTGTTTTTGCTCGAGAGATGTCAAATTCTGCACTTTGAGCCTTAATTTCACCCCCTGAACATGCATGAAAAGTTGTAAAATTTTGCCCAAACATCAGACCTGTTGAAAAATTTGATATTTTGGTGTTTATTTTTATGGGACTCAAAAAATGCCAGAACAGCGCCACCTACAACAGCCAATGGGAGTTTCAGAGGTCAAGTTTGTCGAAGAGCCATGAAATTCGGTACACATGTTCCTCAAGTCAAGATACGACCGAAATGTTATCATGGCTCCGCCCTCTGACAAACAGGAGGCCCATAAATTTCACTGCAAAATGGAAAAATGAACAGCAAAAGTTTTCATACATGTCGGTTGGAAAGCGACTCCTCCTCGGCCGTTTCACCGATTCGCCTCAAAATCGCTCCACATCATATCAACATATGTACCATAAAAATGACTTCAGGGAATTTTGATCAGTGAAACGTTGTTCGAACAGCGGAGCGGCAAAAAGTGGCGTATTTTTTTTCAGTTTTTGACAATAGAAATTTTTTTGCCGTTTGCACAAACAAAGTGTGATTGGCACAAAACTTGAATCCAGGATTTAACTCTTGCGTCTAGGTCATTTGAAAGTTTAAATTTTGAAATTGCCTGTATAGCGCCACCTACAACAGCCAATTTAAAAATGCCTATGGGATGGGTTCGAGGTCAAAATTGTCGTAGAGCCATGTAAGTTGGAACACATGTTCCTCAAGTCAAGACATGGATAAAATGTTATTATGGCTAAGCCCTCTGACAAACAGGAAGCCCATAAATTTC
Source organism: Knipowitschia caucasica (assembly GCA_964034765.1). Lineage (NCBI taxonomy): Eukaryota > Metazoa > Chordata > Actinopteri > Gobiiformes > Gobiidae > Knipowitschia > Knipowitschia caucasica. The sequence goes on from OZ035827.1 coordinate 30,442,845, forward strand.
ATTGCAAAATGGAAAAATGAAAACCAATCATTTTCATACACGTCGGTTGGAAAGCGACTCCTCCTCGGCCATTTCATCGATTGACCTCAAAATTGTTCCAAATCATCTCAACACATTTACCTTCAAAATTACTTCAGGGAATTTTATTCAGTCAAACGTTGTTTGAGAAGCAGAGCGGCAAAATGTGAGGGTTTTTATGGCCGTTTTTGACAACATACATTTTTTCTCCGTTTGCACAAACAAAGACTGATTTGCATTTAACTTGAATCCATTGATCAACTCCAGGGTTTAGGTCAGGTGAAAGTGAAATATTTGAAAATGGCCCGTTAGCGCCCCCTACAGACTGAAGCAAAGTTTACATAGGGAGCCAAACCAGCTCTACTTATCATATTCATTACAATTTGACTAAGTTCTTCTATGGCTACGGGAACCAATCATAACACGGCGGCGCCACCTCTTATGCGTGGTGCTGCGTGGTACGGTGTGGTGCGGCGTAGTGCGGGGAGTAGTGCGGGGTGTTGTGGAGCGGCACGTTGCGGCTTGCTGCAGGGCGGCGTGATGCGGGACGGCGTGGTGCGGGACGGCGTGGTGCGGGACGGCGTGGTTCGGGACGGCGTGGTGCAGGGTGGCGTGGTGCGGGGTGGCTTGGTGCGGGGGGTGTGCGCGGTGTGGGGAGTCGCGCGGTGCGGCGAGGGCCGTTCGACGCCGCTTGCGGCTTTAATTATTTATTAGGCCCGAGCCCCGAACGGGGTAAGGGCCTATTGCTTTCACAATGGTGAAAACAAATGGTGGCGGTGCGTGACGGACGCGTCAGCGCCCGTCACTCACCAAAATGTGACAGTTGCGTGCGTAAACTCAAAAGCTTTAAAATGATGTATCACATGCCATTGAAACCTATATTGTTTTTGCTCGAGACGTTAAAAAAAAAATTCCTTTTTTATTAGGCCCGAGCCCCGAACGGGGTAAGGGCCTATTGCTTTCACAATGGTGAAAACAAATGGTGGCGGTGCGTGACGGACGCGTCAGCGCCCGTCACTCACCAAAATGTGACAGTTGCGTGCGTAAACTCAAAAGCTTTAAAATGATGTATCACATGCCATTGAAACCTATATTGTTTTTGCTCGAGACGTTAAAAAAAAAATTCCTTTTTAGGCCCGAGCCCCGAACGGGGTAAGGGCCTATTGCTTTCACAATGGTGAAAACAAATGGTGGCGGTGCGTGACGGACGCGTCAGCGCCCGTCACTCACCAAAACGTGACAGTTGCGTGCGTAAACTCAAACGCTTTAAAATGATGTATCACATGCCATTGAAACCTATATTGTTTTTGCTCGAGACAAGTCACAAAAAAATTCCTTTTTTTATTTATTAGGCCCGAGCCCCGAACGGGGTAAGGGCCTATTGCTTTCACAATGGTGAAAACAAATGGTGGCGGTGCGTGACGGACGCGTCAGCGCCCGTCACTCACCAAAACGTGACGGTTGCGTGCGTAAACTCAAAAGCTTTAAAATGATGTATCACGTGCCATTGAAACCTATATTGTTTTTGCTCGAGACGTCGAAAAAAAAATTCCTTTTTTATTAGGCCCGAGCCCCGAACGGGGTAAGGGCCTATTGCTTTCACAATGGTGAAAACAAATGGTGGCGGTGCGTGACGGACGCGTCAGCGCCCGTCACTCACCAAAATGTGACGGTTGCGTGCGTAAACTCAAAAGCTTTAAAATGATGTATCACGTGCCATTGAAACCTATATTGTTTTTGCTCGAGACGTTAACAAAAAAATTCCTTTTTTATTTATTTATTAGGCCCGAGCCCCGAACGGGGTAAGGGCCTATTGCTTTCACAATGGTGAAAACAAATGGTGGCGGTGCGTGACGGACGCGTCAGCGCCCGTCACTCACCAAAACGTGACGGTTGCGTGCGTAAACTCAAAAGCTTTAAAATTATGTATCACGTGCCATTGAAACCTATATTGTTTTTGCTCGAGACGTCGAAAAAAAAATTCCTTTTTATTTATTTATTAGGCCCGAGCCCCGAACGGGGTAAGGGCCTATTGCTTTCACAATGGTGAAAACAAATGGTGGCGGTGCGTGACGGACGCGTCAGCGCCCGTCACTCACCAAAACGTGACAGTTGCGTGCGTAAACTCAAACGCTTTAAAATGATGTATCACATGCCATTGAAACCTATATTGTTTTTGCTCGAGACGTTAAAAAAAAATTCCTTTTTTTTTTCTTTCTTTCTTTTTTCTTCTGCACTTTGAGCCTTAATTTGACCCCCTGAACATGCATGAAAAGTTGTTAATTTTGGCCCAAAAATCAGACCTGGCGAAAAATTTGATATTTTGGTGTTTATTTTTATGGGACTCAAAAAATGACAGAACAGCGCCACCTACAACAGCCAAAATAATACCCCTATGGGACTTTTCGGAGGTCAAGTTTGTCGTAGAAACATGAGATTTAGTACACATGTTCCTCAAGTCAAGACAAGAAAAAAATATTATTATGGCTCCGCCCTCTGACAAACAGGAAGCCCATAAATTTCACTGCAAAATGGAAAAATGAACAGCAAAAGTTTTCATACATGACGGTTGGAAAGCGACTCCTCCTCGGCCGTTTCACCGATTCGCCTCAAAATCGCTCCACATCATCTCAACACATGTACCTGTAAAAAAACAGAAGGGCCTAGCTTTTTTGATCATGCATCACATTGTTCAGGCATGTGAGATGTAAGATGTGTTTTTAAATAAGCAAATACATTTGAGTATGCCAAACTTTTGTGCACAAGCCAAAACAGAAGAAATTTGGATAAAAACAGAAAGATATACGGCTTAATTCTACAGTATTTAAAGCCACCCTGTGTATTTTTTACAGCTGCTCCATATGAAAAAACATGTTAACTATTAACAAATGTGACCTTTTTAAAAACATTTACCTCCACCATGTTTTTTGAATTGTATTCATAGGCTTAGAATTTAACTTTTAAGTGTCCATGAGAGAGGAGTGTTCTCTGTCAATGCGCCATCTTGAAAAACAGTGGTGGATAAGGGACAAAAAGGATGCGAGAACTTTCACAAGTTGGAAGAAGGAACCGCAGAGGACCACAGTTATGTAAGAACCATGGAGGACCACAGTTATGTAAAAGAATGATCCGAACAACAATCTTTTAGAAAAATAATTAAGCAGAAGTTTGGCGTCATAGCAGCAACGTGTCAACATCTCAAATCACACGCACCGAAAGACAGCGTTAACACAACAGGAGGCACATTGTGTAGTTTGTACACAACAGACTCACGCGTGAACAATAAGTAACTTTTTTCACACTGACAATAATGAGAACGAGGCAGAATCTGCAACACAGTTTCAGGATGTTCTGACCCGGCGCAGTCCAACTACTATCACAAGTTTCAACTAAACTTATTCAGGGAAAAAAGCCTCAAATAAAACACACACAGAATTCCCACAAAACAATCGCCAGAATACTTCATCAGCAGCGTGAGTGAATGTTCTGTTTTCTTACCATGATGCAGATAGGGCGCTGTGGCTAACGCTAACATGAGCTTTTAGTCATGTCCTGCCGCGGCTCTGTATATCTACTGCTTCTTTGATCATCGTAGTTACAGTATAAGCTCCCACAGACGTTATTCCTCCATACGTCTCTTCTATTCAGACCGTGTTTGTAAAACTATATTTTATAATAGATCCATGGTAAAACTCAGTAGGTGCTGCGTCTGAACGCAGTCTTGTTTACATGTCGCCTGCACACGACTGTCAAGTGCCCAAGACATTTGGAGCGATCTGGTCATTTATCAAACTAAAGTATTCTTTCCTTGACAGTCTGGTAAATAACAGAGTTGAGGAGCACTGTCAACTCAAAGGCTTCCGTACTATATTGGACTGCAATATAAGATCTCAACGCTAGATGGCACTAAAAATTACAGAGTGTACCTTTAATGAAGTTCATCTAAAAATGGCAAATTAATTGACTTCTAAATTTTGGGATGATAATCCTTAGTCTACAGTTTTGCACCGTCTTGCATCGCACTGGCTGCGCTTCGGCTGCTATTGGCCGTGTTAAAGGAGCTATACTTGTTTCTCATAGGTTTTTCTCAGTTTGAATGTTTAGCATCGCCCCCCAACACGCTCACAGGCTTCTCATTTCCCCTACGCTCTCATCTCACGCAGCCATCTAGTTTTATTTGCGATCTAATGCATATGCTAACATTAGCATTAGCGCAACTTCTTGTAAGCTGTACAATATTCACTGATGAAATGGTACAAAAGCAACGCACTGCTAACAAAATATAAAACAGAAAGATTACTTCTAGTTTTGCGTCCAAATTTCTGAGCATAGATAGTCCGAGGCGGCCCCGCACCCAAAGGCCTCTCCAGAAGATACCGTGTAAGCTAAAGGTAAGCTAACGCTACATATGTTCACCCAGGCTTGATTTCTTCTTTGATCATTTTTTCGTGGTAGTTTCCTCTTCTCTTCCTCACTGTAATATCTGGAACAGTCTTCCTGAAGATGTGAAACAGGCCTCCTCTCTGACAATGTTTAAAACCAGGTTAAAGACGGTTCTGTTTAGCTGTGCATACAACTGAGGGATTTTATATTTTTATCTTTTTTTTAATGTACTGTGATTTTTTATGATTTTAATGCTTTCTTGTTTTGTTCAGCACTTTGAATTGCCTTGTGTATGAATTGTGCTATACAAATAAACTTGCCTTGCCTTGCCTTGCCTTACTGTTGAGTCGTTTGGGCTGTTTTGCTGTGTATGCATTTACAGACAGAGGAAGTAGCCACTTTTTGCTAATATCCTGCTGTGTTTACCACCAGCGCTGTAGCGGCTAGAGGACGCAGGCTATTCACTCCTCGTTCTGTGAGTGGAAGAGAACGAGCGTTCCGCTAAGTCTCTACTCAGCACTTTTTACGGAATAAATTCATACACAAGCTGAATCAATGAGCTCAAGTTTTCAATTAAATTATGGATTTTAATACAACTTGTATGTAGTAAAACGCATTTTTATGAACTCATTAGATAATAAATTGGGTATAGCTTAAAGCTGAACTAACTGACTTTATTTTTGTATTCATTACGAAAATGCAATCCATATTCATGCAGTGCATTGGAATATACGTCCTTTTGAAGAATAAGTTGTGCTGGCGTGACATTTTATTTTAGATCGAGTTTTCATGAAACAAGGAAGAGAATATGTTTCGGGTCCCGATTGTGACCAATCAAGCGGACCGCTGGCCCCCACTTTCTTGAGAAAAGCCACAGGTCTCTGGTTAGCACCAACAGCTGAGTTAGCATAAAAAGCGGCAGAGGCTAACCTGAAACTTCCTGTGTCTTCGTTACTGCTTACACAGCAAAATATCCATCCAAAAGAAAGTCTCGTCCTCTCCGCGCTTCCCGTTTCTGTCATTCTATGGTCACGCCATCCACGTACAAAAGCGCCATATTGTTCCATATTGTGAGACGCTAGCTCCGAAGCTAACAGCAGCACAGAGCACAGGCTGCGGGGGAGGGGGGTAGTGGGGGGGAAAGCTCCGTGGGTGCGGGGAGGACGAGCAGAGGGAGCGAGGCTATCGCTTGCGTTTGAAAATGTCTCCAAATCAGTTAGTGCAGCTTTAAGGACATGTGCAATCCTTGCATTAGTCCAGGGATTAAAGAGTTCCGTCTAGGTGACGGATTTCCGTCAAATGAAATTGGTCTGGAAAAAAATATATATATATATAATGATAATAATACACACAATGAAATGATTGATTATAAAAATAATATATAGTAATACATATACGTGTGAATCTGTTATATATATATATATATATATATATCGATGTATAATAATAATTTGAATATAATTGTATTTGTATGTATATAGAAATAATAAGTAATATAATCACGAGTGGGCCTTGAACGTGCCGTGGCCACATGAGCGCTCCGCAAATGAATCAAGGCAATGGGACGTAGCTGAGCTCACGCGCAAATGAAGACGCGATGAAGTTAGCATTGGTAACACGGAGGTGAAAGTTTCTGGAAACTGCACCGAGCTTTTGAAAAGGAGAAGAGGAGGAAAATTGTCATCTCGAACGGAGCAATAACAGCAGCAGATCCGCGGACTGGTAAGCTGGGCGCGTAATAGACGAAAGGTAATTAACGTTTACCAAACGCAATGCTATTTTACTTAACGGAATGTACAAAACGGACTTTGCTGCAACTGGGAATGGGGACAAACATGTCTTGGTGAGCTTTTGATATTGTCTTGTTTGCGATCTTCTTGCAAAACTCAGCGTGATGTAAAAGAGCCAATCAACGAGTCATGGTGCGAAAAGATGAAAGTGGCCGGTGCTTGTGCGTACTTTGCCATAAAAAATTGCATGTATGGGAGTAATGAGAAAAAAGTTTTGATTCGCCACCAGCTCAAAACTGCGCATAAGGCAGCTGTTTGTGCACTTTCCCACACTTCATCTTTACCTGGTGCATCAGCAACAACTAACACTAGGCTTGCTATGGCAGACCGTGTCTGTGGCTTTATCGCAGAAAATAACGTTCAGAATATCACTACCGCTGGTAGATCATTTGCAGTTGATCGAAGTGCACTGTGCACTCAAACTTGATAGGGAAACCTTTTTCTTAAATATTGACGTGTCCACAAACAAATGTGGACAGAATTTTATCGTCCTTTTGCAATATTTTGACGAGGACAGAGCCAAAGTGTTGACGCTCCATATCGCCTCAAGTAAAGCTACTCTCACTAATATTCTGTCAAAAAGTTTACTCGTTGCTTGATCCACTAATATTTCATATCAAAATACACTGTATATCTTTGAAGAATTCATTTGAGCTGTATTCAATATACAATCTATTATACAATAATATATTGTAATTAAAAATATAACTTGGTCCTGCATATTACTGTGATTTACATGTGATAAATTTCCATGCGAAAATTTTCAGTCAAATCTTTTTTTTTTGCTTTAACCCCTGCATTAGTCCTGACACCTAATGCTGTGCTCTGGCCAGGGTTTTTCCTTGTCTTGTCATTTTTGGCAGTGTCTTTAGGTGTTTTGAACGGCGCTTTTAAATAAAGTATATTCTAAATATTAGTCCACAATGGATGTACTGTAGCCTGATCATACCACACCATAGTACAAATGACATTTCGTTCTAAGGTCTGGAGGTGCTCCATTGAGCTCCGTCAACAGGTGGGAGGGGTTAACTCCTTTTGCAGATTGAAACGATTGGATCTGAGTTTACCGTAACGTAGGTAATGCACTCGAGTGAGTCGTTAGCATTTAGCCTAGCCATCTCCTTTGCCGCTAAAGGGGCCCGTGGGGAGTAGCGCCACAATTTTTTCCAGTAATTACATTTGCTAAACTTTGCTCCGGCTTCAATTTCTTGATCGAACCAGACCGCTATTGCCAAACTACAACAAACTACAACACCAGCCTCCCACGTTCGCTGATTTGTCGGATGGAATTCAACCGATTGTAATCGCTAACACAGGGACCAGACCCAGACGTTACATGCAAGGAAATGATAATTGAGCGGAGTGTACAGATGGCTAAGGCCAGGCTACAATGGATGCGATGTTGTCTCCTTTGTCTTACTCTATACCAGATCACTCACAGCCACACTCTGTTAGGCCAGGGCTGTTTAGTTTTCCATTTCATTCCATTCCATTCCATTTTCTTACGCTCCATCCGTTGCCGGTTGCGGGGGCAGCAGTCTAAGCAGAGACGCCCAGACTTCCCTATCCACACACACTTCCTCCAGCTCGTCCGGGCGGACCCCAAGACATTCCCAGGCCAGCTGAGAGACATAGTCCCTCCAGCATATCCTGGGTCTTCCCCGAGGCCTCCTCCCGGTGGGCATAACCGGAACACCTTCCCAGGGAGGCGTCCAGGAGCCATCCTGAACAGATGCCCAAGTCACCTCAGCTGAACCGGTGACAAAGGGCAACCTTGGCGGAGGCAAACATGCACCCGGGAACAGGTCTGACTTACTGCCTGCGAACGCAGCTCTGGCTCCGGTCATACAGGGACCGGACGGCCCTCTAAAGAGGACCCAGGACCCCGTACTCCCGGAGAACCCCCCAAAGGAGACCCTGGGGAACATGGTCAAACGCCTTCTCCAAATCCACAAAGCACATGTGGACCGGTTGGGCGAACTTCCATGAACCCTCGAGTATCCGATGGAGAGTATAGAGCTGGTCCAGTGTTCCGCAGCCGGGACGAAAACCACACTGCTCCTCCTGGATCCGAGATTCGACCATCCGTCGAAGCCACCTCTCCAGTACCTTGGAGTAGACCTAACCGGGGAGGCTGAGGAGTGTGATCCCACGATAATTTGAACACACCCACCGGTCCGAGTGCCACGCAATATTGCAGAGACGTGTCAGCCAAGACAGTCCTACAACATCCAGAGACTAGATAGTCAGGACGGATCTCATCCACTCCCAGAGCCTTGCCACCAAGGAGGCTGCCAACCACCTTGGTGACCTCAGCCAGGGAGATGGAAGCATCCTCCCCTACATCCTCAGCCTCTGCCTCCGGAAGGGGAGGACATGACAGGGGGATTGAGGAGAACCTCAAAGTATTCCTTCCACCGCCCGACAATATCCTCAGTCGAGGACAGCAGCTCTCCACCCGAACCATACACGGTGTTGGAAAAGAACTACTTCCCCCTCCTGAGGCGCCGGACGGTTTTTCAGAACCTCTACGAACGATAGTAATGCTCCATGGACTCTCCGAATTCCTTCCAGTCCCGGGTTTTTGCCTTTGCAACAGCCCCGGCAGCGGCACGCATGGCCTGCCGATACTGGACAGGTGCCTCAGGAGTCCCACGAACCATCATGGCTCGATAGGACTCCTTCAGTCTGACTGCATCTCTTACTACCACCACCGGGTTCTGGAGTTGCCGCCGGGACCAGCATCAGAGAACTTGCAACTGTTTAGTTTTCAAATATGATAAACTGTAAGGTCAACATATGGAAATGGTTGGGCAAGCTGTCAGGGGCAGTGGTCCTGCAGTACAGCGCCCAGGGACCCACCTCCAGATCAACCAGCAAGTTATAGACTATTTTTTTATAGACATTTTTTTGAATATCATTTACATTTGGTTTGATCTATGTACAATTAATTTCACCTGTGGATCAATAAAGTTTGTCCAAGTCTAATTCAAACTCTATGCACATATGCTGTCACATTCACAAGATGATTTTATGCCGTCATAAATGTGTAGATTTTGTTGTGGGCTTGTGCATCGTTGCCATTGTCCTAGTGACACCATTACAGCTTGAGATTAAGCACTGTCAGGACTCTATGCCATTACTCTTCACTTGTTCAGCACTTTTCTTCTCTGCTTCACCTGCTGCACACGAGGTATTTATGTGTTCAGTTAGTACTGCCACTAGAAGGCCTGGCTCATATGTCTCCCTGAACCCCCTGAATAATTTAGTCCAACTGCCATTCCTATAAAAACCCCATCTATATTAATGAGCAGCCTCCAACCATTTGGATCGCTGCATGAAAGGTTGTGCCGCCTCCATCATATTTGATATGTTGTGTCAAGCCCCACCCCTTCATTGTGTCACAAAACAGAATCTGCTACATTATTATTGTTTTTTTTTTTTTATTATTGTTCATTTGGTTGGGACAGTACATGTTAATGAACACATCACTCCAGCTGGTAGCCATGGGCTAAATTCCATCCGTTGTTGCACATTCGCACATACAAACACACTCATTCACCCTGAACTATTGCACAAGTTTTTAGTGGTAGGGGAAACCGGGGTACCTGGAGGAAACCTACGCAGATACGGGGAGAACATGCAAACTCCACTCAGAAAGGCCCTGCTCCGACCGGGATTCGAACCCAGAACCTTCTTGCTGAGAGGCGAGGATGGATGCATCTTCTGGATATGCACAGAAGATGCATAGATTTAAGTCAATAAACATTATTTTTTTATATAAAATATATACTATACTTACATACTGTATAATATATATTGTACAAAAGTAGGGATTGCAAAATATTAGCAATAGTCTGTTTCAGAACTTTCTTCAAAACTACTTGGCTTTGAAATTAATGTTATAATTTAGGGCACATTTTTGAGCAATGAAATGACCAATAGATTTCCTAGTTCAATTACAATTGCCATTGGTGCCTGAACTAAATAAAAGTAAATAATGACAAGATATGGTTCGACTTGGGGTCCCACTCCTTCCAAGCGGACTCAAGACTGGAGGGGGGGGGGCTCTCAACTGGCCCATTCTACCCACTGTTTTAATGCACTGCACTATGTAGGGCTTACATACACAATGATGATAAAATAAATAACAAAACATTTAAGTAGAAATGGCAATGACAACAAGATTGTAGAACTTCAATGGTGTTTAATGTTCATTTGACTTTTTGGTAATGAGTGTCAATTATAAATAAGAGAAATGTATATCAGATGTTTATGTGAACTGGTCTACGACTTCAGTCGCAATAGTTCTCATTTGCCTGTCGTAATCGACAACTCCCGAGTGCAGATCGTAGAGGAGTGCAAGTTTCTGGGTTTAACTCTGTCTAACGACCTGAAATGGGTTAAAAACACTGACCGAGTCGTTAAGAAAGCTCGTCAGCGTCTCTACTTTCTGCGTAAACTTAGAGAATTTACCACTAACTCTAAGATTCTGCTTAACTTTTATCGCTGCACCATTGAGAGTTTACTTGTTGGTTCTGTGTCTGTGTGGTTTGGAAACATCACAGATAAAGAAAAGAGAGCTTTAAACAAGGTGCTCCGCTCTGCAAAGAGGACCGTGGGCTGTGAGCTTCCTGTTCTGGAGGTTCTTCATAAATCCAGACTTTTAAACAGAGCTCTTAAGATTGTTAATGACTCTTCTGGCCACCCTGGGAAAGCCATGTTCCAGCTTCTTCCTTCTGGCAGAAGATATCGCTCTCTGAGATGCAGGACATCTCGTTACGCTAACAGTTTTTATCCACAAGCTGTTATCAGTGTGAACAGAGCACTTTAATGATTTGCACTTGTTTTGAAACTGTTTTAGTTGATCGATTTCACAGTGACATTTGTTTACTGTTTTATTTGTTTTATTTTTGTCTTTTAATGTTGTTTTATGTCTGTATTTGTCTGTGCACACTGGTGACTTTTGCTAATGTATTCCAATGTGGGTTTTTTTACTGCAAATGGCAAATAAACTGAATTTGAATCTGAATCTGAATCTTAAGTGCTGACTGTAAATAGAATTTTTGAGTTCTTTATTTCTTATTGATGTCAAGTTAATCACGATTAAATTGCACATTTTCCCTGGTTTAAATGTCATTTGATAAGGCATTGGATGAAGAAAAAAACCTAATATTTATCCAATGCCATCCAAAAGAATATGTTTTTGCTCACACTTTATCAAACCAAGATGAACTTTTTGAGCCGTGACCTACCTTGGATTAAGGTATGTCACTGTGGGAGGGTTAGTATTCAGAATGTCACATTTGGTTAATGATGCAGATAGGATTAATTTCATTACCATTACCAAATACCATTTTGTCTTTATCACATTTTTTGGCCGAAAAATATTTAATAATCAGTTTAGAAGTGTTGTAGATGGTACAACGTACACATACATCTGCCACAAAATGTGTTCTTGTGTATTGTGGCTCATATTATAAATGTAACTTATAACTGTTTATCAGAAACGCTCACACCTAGTATTCTACTGTCTACTTTGACCGTGTGCACCCTTGTGTGCGCTACCTGTTCTTTCTCCTGAAGATGCTCTGTCAGAATGTACAGAGCAGTAGCTACATTTGCAGACGTGATGTGAACGGATTCAGCTGTGTCCCGTGCGTAAACAGTATGGAGGATAAGGTACGTGGCTCAAGTGCAAAGATGGCCAGGCGCTCGTCAGTACAAATGACCCATGCATATTCTGCCACAGAGACCATGAGGACAAACACGTAATCTTTTATTTATTTATATACCGCCTCTCACAGACCAGAGTCACAAAGCGGTTTACAATTGTTATTTTTTGGGCATTTGTCCACTCACTCCACACAGAGATGGGAGCAGGGTCGCCAGTACAGGAGGCGCATGCCAGACCTATTGTACATATTTTTAGTGGTAGGGGAAACCGGAGTACCCAGAGGAAACCTACGCAGACACGGGGAGAACATGCAAACTCCACTCGTACATATCCATAGACTTCTCCTTTTGACAACCATAGTCTTAAACAATGAAAACATGGCTTTGAATATATGTATAAGCCAATTACAGTGAGTATTAAGGTTGGCTGTAAACTTTGATGGAAATTAGAACAACTGGAGCTTTCCGTACATGAAGCCATTGTTGAATTCAACCGTGTTATTGATCACATGATGCTGGTGAATTGTTTTGAAATGAAGATAAAAGAGTGCTTCTAAGGTGAATCACTCCTGCTCCACCAGCAACAATCTTTCTTACTTGTTCAGGCGTCCTTTCTACCCAGTAAACGCCCAATAACACTCTGCCATTCCTCAGCCAAGCATCTGCTGCTGAGACTGGCCATTTGTCTTTATGGTTAGTAATTCACTTACCAAGGGGAGCAGTGTATGCTCCAAACTTTCATCAGCTGTGGGGGTTTTTCATTTGAGAGTAAATGAAAATGCACAAGAAATGCATTCGGCAAGATATATAACTGGTCGAAAAAGAAAAATGAAAATGTCTTGATCACATGGTTCTCATCTTGGTGTTGCTGACTCCAGTCATGGTGTTGTATGGAGTAGTTCTTCACTGTCAGGATGCAACAGCTTGCATGTAAGCAGTATGGCCACCATCCAGTGAAACAGTTTGTATTCCTGTCTACCACCTGTCCTGTCTGTGCTCTGCTCAAATGTCTATTAGAAGAATACGCCAACGCCCCAGAGAATAGGGCTGTGTATTTTGGCATTTGTATCAGAGTTAAACTGCTGCCATTATTATTATGTGTGAACATAGTTCACACTAGTCCTTAATTTGTTTATATCTCCTCAAATATACATGGTGATAAAATAGAAGAAAATCACAATAAATGCTGTGTGGGTGCTTTGTCAAACCAACAATACAATAGAAATAAGCAGCATATTGACAGCCATCGTGAAACAGTTCCCTCATGATAGACAGCCAAAAAAATAAATACAAAATCAATAAAGTGGTAGCACCATGTTACAGATGATGTTTAAAAGTGTAATTGTATAGCACAGTTCATATACAAGACAACTCAAAGAGATAAACAAAACAAGATAGAAACAATTACATAAGGCCTTCAAATCAGAAATAATCACAGTACATTAAAACGAGTGATGATAAAATCCTGGAGTTGTTTCCACAGTTAAAGCGAACCTGGTTTTTAACCCGGATTTGAACTTTGTCAGAGTAATAGCCTGTCTCACATTTTTAAGAATACTGTTCCAGACATTAACTGCATAGATCTGAAACACTGCCTTCCCATGTTTAATCCTGACTCTGGGAACCAGCAGAAGGCCAGTCCCTGTGATCTTCACAAAAATTGGATTATAAAACCTATTTTACATTTCCTAATTATTGTTGATTTTGTTCAAGTTAGAAATAATAATTCAAATTCCACTCTCAGAGTCAAAATGAACTATTATGTATTATTGTTTTACTGCATATGCTCCATACCTAACAACTTTAAATGAACTTTTTAGTTTTTTAAGTCATAGGACAAAAGTGAGGTAAAGGATCTCATATTTACTTTGCATGGCGCAAAGGATGATGGCACCATGGCAAGATCTCTGGTGTGCACAATCCTGGTGCGCACTGGGTAAGTCTTGCACAGTTATTTTAATGGGGTCTTTCTGCAAATGTTAAATAAACCGAATCTTGAATCATTGGTTTATCAAGCATGATTCTGAGGACTATAATACATAACCTTACCAACTATTCTTAAAGAGTATGTTTATCAAATGAAATACAAATATTGGGACAAATAATGTCTGTTTAAGGACCAATAACATTGACATGCGATATAAAGGATTGCAAAACATGTTTCAAATTTAGTCATATGGGTGGACTCCCACTAAAGAAATAATTTTGAAATCTAACTACTGTTTTAAAATTAGTAGAACAATTGCTAATTTGATAAATTCAGAATCTAACCAATTTAGCTTTATGACAGAACACAGATCTGGAAATGAATGCTGCAATGGTAATGGAGGTAGTGCTGCTTAATAAAATGAAAGCTTAAAAAGGTATTTTTATGAGCAGTCTCTTTCATCAAAGAGAGCAGAGGCCCATTATCATCACTGGATTATTTGTTGCTGTCATTCTGCCGCATTGCCTACTTAAGGCAGAAGCTGTAAAGAAGAGCTATGGTCTCTAAAGCAGGAGATATGGAGAAACCAGGGGCTCACGTAACAAATGAGAAGCTCAGTCTACACTTATTTATGGCTACTTAAAGCTGTCCGGTTGAGGTGATGAAGAGTGACAGCTTGATTAGAAATAGTAAGATCACCTGAAGATGTCCGAAATCTCCGAAATGTCTAATATCAACATGAGAATATTTTAAATACTTATGAGGATTTGAGGATTCATAAAATGGTTCAGTATATTGGAGTTTAACCGGGTGCTACGTAGTACGAGAGAAAGGTATTTTTCTGAAATGATTGAAGGCTGCAGCAACAATCTGCGTGTCCTGTTCTCAACAGTTAATAGATTAACAAACCCCCCTGTTCAGATGCCATTAGAGCTAACTTCCAAACGTAAATGCAATGAGTTTGAAAATGTTTTCAGTGACAAGGTTCAAGGCATCAAAAACGCCATTGTCTCCAATCCACAGATAACCATCCAACAGCCAGAAAGGCTCTCTGAGCTAACTCACTTTGCACCTGTAGATGGTAAAACTGTCCAAGAGATAATCTCCAGTCTGAGCTCTTCCACATGCAGCCTGGATGTACTACCCACTAGATTTCTGAAGTCTGTTCTGAGCAGTCTGTTACCTTCACTCACACAGATAGTAAACATGTCCCTTCATTCTGGAATATTCCCAAAGGCCCTGAAAACTGCAGTCATCAGGCCCCTGCTAAAAAAGAGCAGTCTGGATGCTACGGTACTTAACAACTATCGTCCCATCTCAAATCTGCCATTTATGGGGAAAATCTTTGAAAAAGTTGTCTACCAACAGCTCACTAGATTTCTTATAATCAACAACTCATTTGACATGTTTCAGTCCGGCTTTAGACCCCACCACAACACTGAGACTGCTCTCGTTAAGGTTACAAACGATAACACTGACGCAGGCAAAGTCTCAATCTTAATCTTGTTAGATCTGAGTGCTGCCTTTGACACTGTCGACCATGAGATCCTCTTACAGAGATTAGAGGATTGGGTTGGCGTCGCTGGCACCGCCCTAAGTTGGTTTAGGTCTTATCTTTAAGACAGGAAGTACTTTGTGGAGATTGAAAACTGTGTCTCAGATCATATGGCCCTGACCTGTGGAATACCACAGGGGTCGATCCTGGGACCTCTTCTGTTCAATCTCTACATGCTGCCGTTAGGTCAGTTAATACGCAGAAACAAAGTGTCCTATCACAACTATGCAGACGACACTCAGATCTATGTCTCACTGTCTGCAGGAGAACATGGACTAGTGGACTCACTCCTTCACTGTATCCAACAGATCAGTGAGTGGATGAAAAACAACTTCCTTCAGCTAAACGCAGACAAAGAGAGAGCGTCATCTGTCACCTTTAAGGGAGAGACTCTCTCCCTAAAACCTTCAAACAAGGTCAGAAATCTAGGGGTAATATTGGACTCAGACTTAAATTTTAATAGCCACATTAAATCAGTAACATCAGCAGCTTTTTACCATCTAAAAAACATTGCCAGGATCAAAAACATAGTGTCTAAAGCAGACTTGGAGATTCTTATCCATGCATTTGTCTCCAGTAGGTTAGACTACTGCAATGCCCTGCTCACAGGTCTGTCCAAACAGGCTGTAAAACAGCTGCAGTACATTCAAAATGCAGCAGCTCGAGTCCTGACAAGAACCAGGAAGTACGACCACATTAGTCCAGTTCTCAGGTCTCTGCACTGGCTTCCTGTGGCTCAGAGAATAGACTTTAAAACAGCTCTGCTTGTGTACAAGTCTCTCCATGGCCTCGCACCAAAATACATTAGTGACATTTTAGTACCATATGAACCAGCCCGGACTCTGAGGAGCACAGGGACTGGACTCCTGTTAGTGCCCAGAGTCAGAACTAAACATGGGGAGGCTGCTTTTCAGATTCATGCTGCTAAAATCTGGAAGAGTCTTCCTGAAGATGTGAGACAGGCCTCCTCTCTGACAATGTTTAAAACCAGGTTAAAGACAGTTCTGTTTGGCTGTGCATACAACTGAGGGATATTATATTTTTATCTTTCTTTTTAATGTTCTGTGATTATTTATGATTTTAATGCTTTCTTATTTTGTTCAGCACTTTGAATTGCCTTGTGTATGAATTGTGCTACGTATATAAATAAACTTGCCTTGCCTTGCCTATTTGATCTATTGTTAAGTATACTCCATAGATCTACACATTGTTTGAATATGTATTTGTGTTTATTAGTGTTAAAATTAGAAATTAATATTTTGAATTAAAATTATAGTTTTTAGTAGTTTAGAGGCACACTCACCTGTGGCCTGTAAGGCTATGTTTTTCCTGTTTGTTTGTGGGTTGTTTCAGCATTCAGGGGGACAGATAAACAGAACTCGGGAAGGACTCTAAAGCAAATCTTTTGTGTAAAAACTTTTGTTTAAAATAATCAAGTTTAAAAACTTGATTGAGATTGTTCAATAATAGTTTAACTCACGTAACAGATTTGAATGTCTCACTCTATGTACATTATTCATGTGGTTAATTGTTGATAAATGTGAAGTGACAATTCTATATAATGACTTGGCATGTAAATTTCATGTTGTGTAATGAGTGATCAAAGTATAATGCCATATAATGTAAATACAGCAGCCAAGTCTAAACCTGTGTGTCTGAGACAGCACTCTGCTAAGGGAGATACATCCACTAAAAAATATGCATTTTGTCAAAGTAAATTATACCGTCAACAGCACAGCAAAATTATGTTTA
The DNA here is from genome assembly GCA_964034765.1 of Knipowitschia caucasica. Taxonomy (NCBI): domain Eukaryota; kingdom Metazoa; phylum Chordata; class Actinopteri; order Gobiiformes; family Gobiidae; genus Knipowitschia; species Knipowitschia caucasica. The sequence goes on from OZ035827.1 coordinate 30,459,946, forward strand.
CTCTGGCAAATGGTACAGCAGTGATGTAGGCTGATAATCGTCTTTTCATTAGACAATTTAAGAAGTTACCATTCACATCTGCAACACCTTGTCACTTGACAAAGATCCCAAACATGGCACCAAGAACCTAATCAAGATAAAGAATAGTAACTGACAACTTTTCCTTCATAAAGGAAAATAAAAACTGTACCAATCGTCTCCACAATATGAAGGAAATCTACTGCCATCTTGTGGACTTCTCACTCAAATCCATGTTGAGAATTTCAACATGGTAGATAGAACGTTCTAAAAAAATCTGGACTTTCCTTTGTCAACAGCGATAAGTGAAGCTTACAGCAGAAGCTATGCCTAAATATTCACAAATTTAAACTCTTATACAAAAGTGCAGTGTGGTTAGAATACAGAGTTAGTGGAATACTTAGATAGTTTGTTGTATTGCAGTTGTCCGTATCAGTTCTTGTGTTGTTTTTGATGTTTCTTACTTTCGTTGTTCGTTGCATTACCAAATTCACCGTTACTTTGTTGAGGTTTCTTTCTACGTTTTGAAGAGTCTCTTTTGAAAACATTGTTATTGTTGTCATCTTCCTCTTCTTCTCCATCCTTAACTTCAGCATCTTTATCTAGTTAAAATAATTGTCTTAATCAATCAATAAATTTATAAATTGTAACAGCGAAGTCATTCACGTTAGCTCACCCGTTTCTTGTTTCCCTCGTCTATTCTTCTTTGTCTTCTTGGATGCCCCTTTTTTAGAGGTACTTTTCACTTTGATTCCATTAATTTCAGCAACATTATTATCATCATTATTAGTTTGCTCACATTTTGGATCTGTGGAATTAACCTTTTTCATTTTTAGCTTTAGTTCGCATAGTTCAGTATTTGTCAAGCTTACCCTCATTGCGGTCAATATCTGTGTGATTTGAACTGCGACTTTTCTTTTTAGACTTTTTTGACTTTGTTGACCTCTTGTCAACACCTTCTTCACATATGTCTTCCTCTTCATAACCGTCCACCTTATTTGACTCTGCAGCAAGATAAATTAATTTGTCAGGTTCTTTTCAGATCAAATCAGTTCTTAATTGTCGTACCAGACTCATGGCTTCTATGTTGGATCTTATTTGACCTCCTGCTCGCAGATTTCTTTGATTGACTTTGGCAGACTTTCACTGTTTCACCATCTGGGTTATCTTCAGGACAGTATTTTTCTGAAACAAACATTCATTTTGAACATACATAGACGAATGCTTACATTTTACACATGTATTTCATATCGTCTGTGTACTGGGTGCAGCTCTGACTGCCACCCCCCCGACCCAGAAATGGATTAAGGGGAAGAAAATGGATGGATGGATGGATTTCATATCGTCATTTTTATTTGTTTTACCTGTTTCCTCATGTTCGGATTCTGTCTCTGATCCGGATTGTGTGTCTGATTGTGTCTCTGATTCTGAGTCTGATTGTGTCTCAGATTGTGTCCCTGATTCTGATTCAGATTCTTCACTGCTCTGTGAATATTGGTAGCTTGAGTCAACTTCATCGTCGTAAAATTCCCCATTGATACCTGTGGTGAAAATACACATTGCATAAAAAAATAAAAAAGTCGAACTGTATTTTGTATTGAAAAAATATTTGTGTGTATATCCCGGATCTGAAGGTCTGAAACTGTCAGCATGCAACAAATTCAAGGATTTGTTTTCCCAGTTACAGCATGTCATAGATAGCAATTATTCAAAGTTAAAACAACTATAAAAAGATGCACATTTTGGGATGCGTTTATACTGTTACTCGAAGAAACTGGATGGAATGGAAGATTTCTTGAGCAGCATTTAGATTTTTGATATCTTAAAATAATCATTGTGATGTAAAATTTGGTGTGAGTATTGAATATTGTTGATTCCAAAACCAACATAATCAAAGTGATTGCAAAGAGACGACAGTGATAGCACCATGCAGTGGTTTTACAGTGCGTGCACCTGTTTCCTGGTCAGATTGGTCTTGACTTGTGGTTTTCCAGTTGTTTTCTCCAGTCTCATCTGTCCTGCTGGCGGAACCTTCTCGGAGAATTCTGGTCTTTGATTTCTTTTTGTTCTTGCTGTGCCGTGTCTGACCAGTCGTTGCTTCTGTTCCATTTGTATCTGCCAGAGTAACACTCGGCCGGCGACCATCTTTTATTTTTCTGGATGGTTTATTTTCTCTATTCCGCTTCTCCACGAGTTGTTTTTCCTTCACAGCAGCTAAAATTCTCTCCATTTCTTTTTGATTTTTAATTTCTTGCTCTTTTGCCACTTTTTCAATATCAATATTCGATCCTCCTGCCACAGTGGATTTTCTCGGTTTCACCTTTACAGCAGGGTCCTTGTCAACTAAAACAATTAAGTGAAGACACGTTTGAATGTAATTACAACAATAAGTTTACATATACTTAAAAAAGGTATTACATTTCTGATTTTGTAGTATGTGACAAAGATTTAATAATAATAATAATAATAACAATAATGCATTGGTTTTATTTAGTGCTTTTCAGTCACTCAGGAGAAGCTTCACATGTTATTATTCATTCGCTCCATAAGTTACTACGGTAACCACATCTGCCCTGGGGCACACCGACATAAGCGAGGCAACCAGTATGTGCCATCGGCCTGCACACAACAGACATTCTAAGCAATGGATAGAAATAATGTTGGTGAAAACAAATGTAGGTTAGAAAAGAATATGTATTGTCTTCTTTAGATGTGTAATTGTCCTGTTTCTACCGTATAGTTTATAGAAAATGTTGGTGTGAAAACCTTACCCTCCACATCCAGCAAAGCGCTACAAGACATGGGACCAGCTTCAACAGAATAGATTCCTTTATCTTGATGCGTGCAGTCTCTTATCAGCAGTCTGTGGATGAGTTTATGGTCGGATACGCTTATGCTGTACTTGTCACTCTCCTCCACAACACAGTTTTTCTCCATCCAAGTGACTTTGGGTAGCGGCTGTGTCAGGACGCATTCAAACAGAGCATCTTCTCTCTCCTGCGCCTTAACCTCTTGAATTTTTATTACAAAATCTACACTGGAAACTGGAATCACAAAAACAAAATTAGATTGTTGGCCAATTCCCACCAGAGGCTAATATTGGTTTTGATAATTCGTATAACCAATACACCTTTTAAGGAAGGGCAGCACAAACTGACTTTAGAATAATTATAATGTTTTAATGGGTGAAAATAATTGTGACAGATATTTATTAAAAATGTGTTATGAATGAAAATGCTTTGTCGAGCAAATGTCACTGCATAATATGTTGCTGATTTTTCATGAATAAGAAAAAACCCCGTATGAACCCCTTTCTATTCAATACTCTCATAGAAGTCTGCCTGTGACTTTTTTCCAAATCCATTACCAAAACCTTTCACTATTGACATATGACCTACCTAATTGTTTGGTTGACAAGGGTCCATCGTCCTCAGAGTAAAGCTCGGTATGCTCTTTCCCAAATGGGTTCGTGCTAGTGTTCTTTGATTTCCGTCTGATTCCAGGACTGAGGCTCTGTGAACTTTCTTCGCCAGAGGATATCTCACTTCTCTGTGAACACACACACACGAGTTAAAGCCATGATCACTTTCAAAACTCAACTCAAACTATGGCTCAGAACAAACCAGTCATGTGACCAATAGACTTAAACATTTCTTTGTGCTGCATGTTGTAATGTATGTATTACTCTGCCCAGGGACTATGAATAAAAACAAGCCTTGTAGCTATAATCTGACATATTTACATTTGTTTTATACTGATGTCCATTAATGTGAATTGTCCCTATCAAATAAACAAATAGACAAAACAATGGTATACATTACACTGGATGTCATATTCCATAGCTCAATGTTTGACAGTTCAATGCTATATAAATAATATGATGGCTAATGATGATAACAGGGTACTTGTTTCAATAGGAGGATAAGATGCACAAAGATTTTCAGATACAGTGCTTTCTGTCTTTGTTTGCAGAGCTAGAAATCTGGTCTTTTATATATTCAATTTCAATGTATTCTTGTATAGCCCTAAATCCCAACAGTGGTGAGGACTTAACAAAACCGTTGAAATCGCCTACACAGATCAGAGAATCAAACAGTTCAAACACAAAAAATATAGAACACATTGGTCCATATGGGGAGTTGACCAATGTCCATGATGTCCGTGAATGTTGATAAATGTCCATAAATGTTGTAGAATGTTGTGAGTCCTGGATCACCACCACAGTCCTTTTTGTTAGACCCACTAACAGTCTAACAGACCCTCCTGCATATAACAATGCAAGATGTTTATTATTGCAGCTGACCCACCTTTTGGGATATTTCTCTTTGCTTTTCTTCCAGTCTTCTGACAATGAGATGGAGATCTTTAACACCAAAATCGTCGCAGATTTTTGCGTAGTCTTTTTTGTCGGCTTTAAGCATAGCATTCCAGAACCGGTTTTCCTCTGCTTCATCATTTTCCACTTCGTCATCGTTCAGCTTTCTAAGATGAGGAAGTGGGGATTTGATAAAGATAAAAATGTTATGTATTGCACAACTGCTGTCTTACGTTTTCCTCAGCATCTTTCTGAAGTCCGAAGGATTTGTCATAACTGCAAAATATAATTCACATTATTGAAACAAAGTAGAACTTTACTCTTTAGTTTAGACATTTTTAATAAGTGTCTTTGTATTACCCTCAGTCAGATTTAGAGCGACTGTGCATGCGGCTTTACCAAATTCATTTGAAGCTGTACATTTGTAGGTATCAGCATCATCAGCAGTGACTTTAAAAATCTAAAAAGAAAAACAGATAAAATATATTTAAGCACAGTTTTCAGAGCATCATTATAGGAAATTACTTAATTTGGTAAACATACCTTCAATATATGTTCCCTTGTGACTTCATTATATTTCTTTTGATTTTTTTCCTTATCTGAAATATGTCCTTTAATTCTCGTCCATGTTACCTCCGGTTTGGGTTCTCCTACAACTATAGCTTTAAAAACAGCCACTTTGCCTGCAACAAAATATTACATTGTTTTTTTGTTCTTGTGGTAATAATAAGATAAAATAATAACAAATTATTTAGAAACATGCATGACCTTCTTTAGTGTTTACAGGTTCTGGTTTACATTGAAAATCAGGGTGAGATTTTCCCTCTGGCAAATGTGGTACATATTGCGTGATTGTCACTCCAGGAATCTTGGATCGTCTTCGAATGGTAGCTTAAAAACAACAACGTTTGCCAATTTTATTACAGAAAGTAGCTATTACCATGGTTTGCCAGCAGGTGTCAGGCATGTTTACACAAGAGAGATGACTTATTCATGGGGTACTTTGCTGTCAATGCCTTAATTACAAGATTTAAACAAAAAACATAAACACATGCTGTGGACAGAAGTAATAAAATATATTGACCTTTTTATTATATCAGCAATCTTTAAGATCATTTTCTATTGCATTGAAGAGTTAGTAATAATACCTTAGATATTATATATTTGGCCTGTTTCATTAAATTAAACTATTGACAAAAAGCATAAAAGAAATGTTCGGATGGTTAGACCGATGATGATGACGTCCTGGGTTAACAATAATCAAACAAAAGGCCAAAATGAAATGTTTTACCTGATTTATTTCCTGACACTTCATTAAAGTGTTGTATGTATCGATGAACAATCGAGAAACCTGCAGAATAAAATGGATTTACAGAACTATAGCTGCTCGCAGGGTTCCACAACTACAGTAGATTAGTCTTTTGGTCTTGGATCTGAAAGGCCATATGTTGCATTTACCCTAATCAATATTTGTCAGAGATTGTCGCAACAACTTAGAACAAAGTCAGAAAAATCATGTTTAAGACTTTGAACTTTATGGCATTTTTTCATTTTGGATGTG